>PVKA01005199.1:0-92455 GCA_004027165.1 Ctenomys sociabilis | reverse complement strand
GGAGCTGGGCGGGGGCGGGCGGGATGGACTCCCCAACCACTTTTGAATTTTCTTTCCTGAGGGTAGAATCATCGTATTGAGGACATATTTGCCGGATACAATTTTCTGGCTTGATTTAGGTTTCATTACAAAACCACAAATGTAGTTAAGATGGTTCAAGGTATCGAATCAGTAGTCATCACAGTCTGACATTTCCTAGGCTGTTTGATGTTATCATTATTGCTGATTGTACTACTTTAGCCAGGGTGATGTAACTGTTCTCATGAATTGCTCTTCCTGGTACACTAAGACTGAGATTGCCAATGAGTCATAAATTATGCTGTAGGCCAGTGCAGAGAGCCGGGGGATAGACCACATAGATAGCAATCACCAATAAATTGAAGAGATAGGATCTTGGAACAGACTCAAAATCCAAAACCATCTAGAAGACATCTCTGAGAAGTGGTCATTTTCTAAGGGTTTTAAACACAGAAAAAATGGACAGATTCCTAGATACATGTAGATGATCAAAGCTGAATGAAGAAGATATGTAAAAATTCTAAATAAACTAATATCAGTCACTGAAAATGAAAGTATAATTAACAATATAACAAAGAAAAGCGCAAGCCTGGACAGATTCACTATAGGATTCTAGAAAAAATTTAGAGAACACCAATACCAATACTACTTGAACTCTTCAATGAAATTGAAAGGGAAGCAATCCTCCTAAATCCATTCCTAGAAGCAAGTTAACGTGATACCAAAGCCAGAGAAAGATGCAGTCAAAAAAGAGAACTACAGGATCAGTCTCCCTAATGTATATAGGCTCAAAAATCATTAAGATACTGATGAGCAGAATGCATCAAATCATCAAGAAGATTATACACCATGGCTAAGTGGGATTCATCCCAAGGATGTCAGGATGGTTCGACATATGCAAATCAATAAGTATACTACACCACATTAACAAAGTAAAGGATAAAAATATCTTCACCTCAGCAGATGCAGCCAAACATTTGACAATGTGCAACAACCATTCATGATTTAAAAAAAAAGAAGCTACATAAAACTGACGTAGATGGCCTTCATCTCAGTCTGTTAAAAGCCATCTATGAAAAACCAGCAACCAGTTTCATAAATAAAACCTGAAAGTTTTCACTCTAAAATCAAGGATGAGGGCTGAGGAGATAGCTCAGTGATCTAAGTGCTTGCCTGGCAAGGGCAAGGACCTGGGTTCAGTCCCTAGCACCGTGTACCCTGCTGGCCCTGGGCCCTGGACACCCCATGCTGGCCACCAAAACTGGATGTGGTGGTGCATGTAGTCCCAGCACTGGGGAGACCGAGACAGTGGGATCACCATGAGTCTGAGCTATGTAGTGAGACCCTGTACCAAATAAATAATAAAAGATTTTAAGTTTTTTTAGGAATTAAAAAAAATAGGGGCTGGGGAGATTACAGGGGTCAGGGCCTCTGCTGCATTCCCACAAGAACAAAGGCCCCTGCCCATTAGGAGGAGCCCAGGACACCTCAGTCCATGAGCTACGGAAGGCGTCCCAGCCCAGTTTCCCATGCAGTCATTCCCCCAGGTCCCTCTTATGTATGCAAAGTGAGCTCACCTTCAGGAACCACCTGCCAGGAGAGGGAACAGGCAGGGCTGGGTGCTTTGGTCAGAATGTGGGCTCTGCAGTTGGACCTGGGTTCCCATCTCACTTCCACACCATCCTGGTGCCTCCTGTTATATATCCAGCTCTTCTCTCCTGTGTAGAATGAGCAAACTGTTATACAAGGCCACTGTGAGGGTTAAAGCAGTGATGGACACAACCATTAACATGGCTGTGGCCAAAAGCCCCCAACAAACAAAACAGGCCAGGTATGATGGCCCTCACCTGTAATCCCAGAACTCTGAGAGGCCAAGGCAGGAGGATCATGAATTTGAGCCCCACCTGGATAATTTAGCAAGACCCTGTCTCAAGAAAGATGTAGATCTGTGTGAAGGCTGCGAGTGGCCATCTCCCCAGTGCTACAAAAGCAAAGCAAAACAAGCTACCCGCGAGTAAGACAGCCATTGGCAGGGACGCTGAGAACCGGAACCTTGGCTGGTAAGGATGTGAGGTGGCACGTCTGCTTCAGGATAGAAGTCCTGAGAAAAACATAGAAACACAATTCAGGTATTCCGCTGCTAGGTGCTTCCTCAAAAGAAGTAAAGCAAAGGCTTGAACAGATAATCCAGTTTTTGCCTTTCCTTATTATTAGTGTGTGTGTGTGTGCGGGACACGCTAAGGCATTCATTACTGAGGGTCGGCGCCTGTGCGCACGGCAGCTCCATCCTTCCGGCTTCCCCTCCCCCACCACTCGCTGCCCTGCCACTGCACCTCCTGACCCCCCTCTCACCTGCACAAGGCCTGCCTCCTACTTCTCCCTGTTACCTTGTTTTTCTCTCTAAATTGTTGATCCTTTGGGTTTCTCATGCAATACTGAACTTTCTATGTCTCCTTTATTTCGCTTAGCATTGTGGTCTCACAGTGCATCCAGTTACCTACACATGACACCATTTTTACCTTTGTGGCTGAGTAGTACTCTATTGTATGTGAATACACAACACTGTTTCCTTTATGCACTCATCTACTCATACACAAGCCATTTCCAAGATGTAGCAGTGGGAGTTGAGCTGCTGTGAGGATGGGTGTGCGTGGGTCAGGGTCATGTGATGTCTTTAACTCAGGAACAGTCAAGGGGATAACAGTTCACATAGAATTTCTAGTTTTAGTTGTAGGAATCTCCCTACTGATTTCCACAGTGGCTGTGCTCCTTGACATTCCACTACCGTTGTGGAAGGCTGCCCCTTCCTATACATCCTTGGCATCATTTGTTGTTGGTTGCTGTGTTCTTGAAGGTAGCCGCTCTTTCAGGAGTAAGAGGGAACTTCCATGTGCTTTTGGTGTGCATTTGAACACATTCGCATCAACATTATTCCTGGTGGCCAAACAGCGGGAGCAGCACAAGTGTCCGGTGATGGAATCCATAAACAAATGAGGTATGCACACACTATGATACGATGTTTAAAAGGAAGGAAATTCTGAGACATGGTACCATGGGGGTGAACCCTGAAATCATGTTGAGGGGAGCAACACAGCCACAAAAAGTCACTACTGAATGATGCTATTTATAGGGGGACCATAGAATAGTCACATTCATAGACAGAGAAGAACAATGATAGCTGTCAGGGGATGGGGGGAGGGCAGGGTCATCGTTTAGTGGCTGCTGAGTTTCAATTTTAAAAGATTAAAAACTGGATGGATGGTGCCAGTGGATGGGCAGCAGTGTGAATGTACTTAACGTGGCTGAACTGTATACTTAAAAGCCATTAAAATGTTGTGCTGTATACTAGGAATCCTTTATTTCCATTCTTTTAGGAAGCAAGATGCTAGAAGAAGCAAAGATGTGGATTTGATTCCCTAGCATCTCTCAGAGATTTTACCTGAGAAAAATGGCTGGGATGAGAGAAGAGCGATTCTCAGGAAAGGGGGTGCTCTGGTGGGAAAAAGTGGGGTGACTCGGGAGTGCCGGGTCATAGGGTGGGGTGTGCTCAGGGCAGGGAAGAGAGACAGAAGGTGCAGGTGGGAAGTGGGGGCAAGTATGTGTATAGAGGCATGTGCCAGAGCTAGAGCTAGAGACAACGGGACCAGAGCGAATCTTCAAGCTGTTCCCTCATAACACACCCTGTTATGGTTTGTGCCTGGTTGTCCTCCCCAAAGCCTCATGCAGTTATGAGCTGGACTTCTAGACTTTGTGATGAATGCATGATCCAGTGCTGGGATTATGGGTGTGAGTGCTGCTGGGATTATGGGTGTGAGTGTTCCACTCAGCCTGGGGCAGATACCCCTAATGCAACTTAAGGGAGACAGACTGCTTTCTGTTGCCACTGCTCTTCCCTTTTGCTCTTGCTGTTTTCTACCGCCATGAACTGCTGGCCTCTGCCTTGTGGCAGTCTGCCTTGAAGCCAGCTGAGTATGGACTGAAACCTCCACAATCTGTGACCTAATAAATCTTTCCTTCCATAATCTTGGGTGTCAGGTATTTGTCGCAGCAACAAGAGAAGAGTAACTGAAACACACCCCGTTCAACCAGGCCCTGAGTTTCTGTTATGTCCCCCAATGCCATCCAACTCAGCATCGGTCAGTGGATTACTCTGCTGATGAAGGTAGAGCTCTGCAATCCTGTCACCTTCCCAAAGCCCGTTGCTGAACACACGGTCTTTAGGGGATATTGCAGATCTAAACCATGACAGGTCTGCAGAGGTGAGCAACTTCAGGCATGTGAAAGGTACTGACAAGAGGAGGCGCATGGCACTGCAGGGAGCTTGGTGGGAGTCCTGTGTGGTTGTCCTGCAAGCCAGGAGGGCAGAGGCCAGGCAGCCTCGTAGGCTCCTTTGCTGGTTGGTAGGTCGTGCTGCCTTGGCTACACCCCAGGGCTGATGGCCCATGCCTGGACTTGCTGAAAACTGAAGTCAGCACTGGTAGTTGTGCGCTGTGGGCATTTGTCACCTGTGTGGGACATTACAATGCCACATCAGTCATGGAGAGAGTTCACTTTCCCTGAGACAGCTGCACTGCTGTGCCCCAGGTATGGAGAGTCCTGCTCAGTCATGCTGAAGCTGTGGTGAGGCTGGAATGAACCAGGAGCACCAGGTGCAAGTGACCCTCTGGAGTCAGATCTGCAATTTGGTGGAGAGTGTGTATAGGGTATGTGTTTTAGGCTGCGCACCAGGCTCTTAGGGTCTCTCTGTGTTCATTATGTTGAAGAATCCTCAGCTCTTCTGTGTGAAATTTGAAGCTAGCTCTGAGTTTTTAATCTCAATTTCTATAGATAGGCAGCTCAGGAAATTTGGAGTGCTTTAGGACGGGAGGAGAAGGTTACGTCAGGGTGGCCTCCTGTCCTGCTCAGTTGAACAGAGCACAGATCTAGGTCTGGCTATTATTTAAGACTCCAGTTCAGGCAACTTTTGAAGCATAGGTGTCTGGCATGAGAAATTTTTGACAAGAAGAGTTATGGCAAGAAGGAGTTTGATGTGTGGTAATGGCTGTGTGATGGCTGGGAAGGAGCTGAGCCAGGCCCAGAGTGTGATGGAACATGGGTAAAGGAAGGCGGAGCTATGGCTAGAGAAGGGTAGATAGAGCATGGGCAAGGGAAGGCAGGGCATTGGCGAGAGAAGGGTGGAGTGTGAGCGAGAGAAGGCAGAGCCATAGTTAGGGAGAGGCCTAGTCAGGGTTAGGGAAGAGTGGGACATGGGCAAGGGAAGGTAAAGCTGTTGCTAGAGGCAGACTCATGGAGAGAAGGGTGGAGCATGGGTAACAAAAGCAGAGCCATGGCTGAGAGAGGTGGAGCCTTGGCTAGGAAAGGGTGGAGCTGTGGTTAGGGAGAGGTGGAGTTATGATTAGCACCTACTACTGTACTACCACAACCCAGGTGGCTCTGGTAGAGACTGTTAGCTGATATCTACAGGTATTTTTTTCTGTTTGGGTGATTACATTTCCCAAGCAGGCAGGCTTCTTGGCAGTGACCAAGTTTCTTTCTTACTTTTCTGGTTGCTGAGACAAAAGTACTCAAAGTTGAGGTGGGAAAGACTTATTTCAGTTCACAGCTTATACAGGTTTTAATCCATTGTTTTAGTTATTTTATTATCTTAGGGAGAAAAAATATCTGATTAATTAAGGAAGGAAGGATTTCTGTAGCTCACAGCTTGGAGGTTTCAGTCCGTAATCAGCTGGCCTCAAGGCAGGGTAGCACTGCACAGGGACAGCACCTGAAGATGGCGGAGGACAGCGAAAGCCACAAGAGCAAAGGCGAAGGGCAGGGAGCCCCCTTCTCTCCCTTACATTGTATGTGGGATGTCCGCCCATGCCTTCTGTACCCTCCTCTTCCACAAGCTCGGGATGTTTACAAATAAGGACCCTGGCCCCCTGCTGAGTTGAACTTCTGAGCTTCTCAAGTTGGCAGTGTATCAGTCGTTACATCACCGGTCGGCCAACTCCAAGGCAGGGTGGCGTGGCAGAGGGGCATCCCAGAGAAAAAGTAATGCATGGCAGGGAGACAGCAGGAAGGTGGCAAGTGGCAAGGAAGTAGCAGCAGCAGCAGCAAGCGACAGCGCTAGCCCTCGTCCTGTCCCTTTTATCCTATCCAAGCTTAATACACTTAGGGTGGGTAGCACTCATGTTCAGGCTGTGGCACTGTTAGTTACTTTTCTGCTGTTGCTGGGACAAATACCCGACACTCAAGCTTAGGGAAGGAAGGTTTACTTAGCTCACAGTTCCTGGAGGTTTCAAGACACTGGAGGGGAGGCTGAGGGGCTGCTATGTTCAGGATGACCCTCTCCACACCTCAGCACAGGCTGGCCGGTTTAACAGTTGGTGACTCTCTGACACTGCCCCTCGGGCCACACCCTGGTTCTCTGGCCCCACCCCTAAAGACACTTACTGCTCCTCCAGCTGCGTCTGCCCCATAACCTTCATGAGGCTTTTGGGGAACAACTAGACAACACAACCATAACAGGCACTATTAATCCTATTCAGAACTATGCCAAACCAGTCATTAGACTGATTCAGTAATCACGCACCCTGAATCCCAGCGTGACATGCCCCAGATGCAGCCACCTCTGAGAAGACCCACCCGTGAACACATGAGGCTTCAGGAGGACATCCAGACTCCAGCCCTAACACAAGGGATGCCTTTCGTCTACTGGAATAGTATTGGGCGGCACTTGCGCCTTCTAGTCCCATGCAGACCACTTGTAAGTGCATTTGCAGGTCTTTCTTTATTGACCAACTAAGGTCAGTGAAATGGCCTCAGACCCTGAGACTCTGGCTGTCACATGAAGGGGAAGACAAGTGTATTTGTGTGTTCCAACACAGAGCCGGAAGTTGCATCATGTCATGTGATCTGGTTTGGCCAATGAGGATATAGTGTAGTGTTTTCACGAGCTTACCTTTCCCTGTCATGGCATTTTCACTCCTCATAAAGATAGGCAAGAAGACTTCTAGACCTGCTTCAGAAAATGACAAGAACAGTGCAGCAGTGTGTTTCAAGCGAGGGGATGTATTTTGAGGGGGATCAATGGCAGTGTGTCTTTTACTGTAAATGAATGATAAAACTGTAAATATTCATTTATATTTCAATTGTACTTCCTCATAACTCAAAGGGACTATTAGGACGTGGGTTTATAAGAGTCTTACTAAAAGAACAATTAATGTTTAGAGATGACACAATAAGGAAATTGACTTTTGAGGTTGTAGTTTTACAAACCAGGAAGGTACATGAATGGTGGAAGTAGCAGAAGGCGAGGGCTTGCTAACCACCTTGCCTGCCAGGTCGTGTTTCGCCTTCTCATGGTTGGGCCAGGCCTGGAGCTGAGACTGGAGACTGTCTTCTGTCCTTCCTCCTAGAGGGGAGGAGACCTTTACAAATGTGTGTCCTGCTTTGTGGCTAAGAGAGGGAAAGCAGATGGCTTTCTTGGGTCTGCTTCTCAGTTGCCTTCAACCGGAAGTAGTGCTTCCTTCTGCGCTGGCTGGAGGGGCATAGCGTGAGGAGACACGTTTCTGCAGGGGGGTGGCGTGCTCTCTACTCTGGGTGAGTGGTGTAAGGCCTTGATGGTGCCTGCGCTAGTTGGTTGTGTGTGTGTGTGTGTGTGTGTGTGTGTGTGTGTGTAGTGAACTGCCCAGGCCCTATGTCTTTGGCTTTGCCCTGTCCACACCGTCCCTCACTTCTCCACAGTGCGGGTGCCGTGCCTACCCTGTGGACCCTCAGTGCACAAAACATTCAGAGGTTCCTGTCCCGACAGAGTTAGGGGCTAGGACCTACAAGTGTGATCCATCTGTTTGGGTGGCAAACACAAGACAGTCAGTGTCTAAAGAGAAATGTTCTGTCGGGTCGCAGCTTTGTCGTTCCAGTCCACGGTCAGTCAGCGCCATTGCACCGCAGCAGCACTTCATGGTGTGGATGCTACAGCGACATGGCTCAACTCACGGCCAGAGAAAAAGGCAGAGGGAAGGGGCAGGCAGGGTGGGAGATGAAAGCAGCAGGATCCTCTCTTCTCTTCAAAGGGGCCTCCCAATGGGACACCACTTCCTGGGAGCCAGCCTTTACCACAGGGGCCTTTTGGGGTGGGGGTGGGGGTGGGGACAGCCATTGGACATGGAAACTATAGCGCTAAGTAAACCGGGAAGTGTGGAGAGGGGCAGGCTATAAAGTGAAGAAGTAAAAGAGGGAGGGCTCCTTGGCTGCTTCATGAGCGTATCAGATTGGGCCTTGTGCTGTCCCACTGCTGTTTACTTGACCTTGGGTAAATTACTTACTGGATGCTGTGATGTTTGTGTAATAAGATAGCAGTGTCGCCTTGTCCAGCGGCTGTGAGGGTCAAACGGGAACATTCCTGTGGCTCGCACACGCAGGCTGACTGTGCTCTGAGGCTTGCTGTTGCCTCCTTTCAACCCGCTGCAGAACCCCGGGCCCAACCTCCCCCTTGCTGTCCTTATGGGTACCTCCTGGGAGTGGTGCCGGCCACATCGTTCAGCCCAAGGTTGGCAGGTGCTAAAGCCTCCCGGTGTAGGGAGGGAAAAGGCAGGTAAGCGAGAACGTGGAAGGCATTTTGGACAAAGGGTAGATAGACATTCAGAGGCCCAGTATTTATGGAGGCCCTGTTATGTGCCGTGTGCTATAACCAGATCACTTAGGGAGCCATGGAGGATCCTGGCTGCAGGTAAAGACACTATGGGCGAGTTTCACTAGCTGCACGATCATCAGGGGCACCAAGGCCTGGAGTCTGATGGTCACGCGGGTCCAAGGGAGCCTCTACACGCTGTGCAGTGAGGAGCAGATTAAAGCAGTGAACCATGGGGTCTGACTGCAAGCCCCTCCCCTGACAGCCCAGGCCTGGCTCTGCTTTTGGAGAATAGTGGAGAGGAGCAGGGGAGTGGGGCTTGCATTTTTGTACGTAGCATAGTAAAATATTTAAAGAGGCTCCCCCTCCTAATTTTCGAGGTAAGAGAGCTTCTTAGGTAAACATGTTTCTGAATCACCTGGAGGATGCCTTAAAACAGGATGTCTGGGCCCCACAAGAGTTGAAATCTGGGGTCATGCAGGGCTGCCTGGTACAGATGCTGCAGGGGACGGGGGCACAGAGAGAGCTGAGCCCCACTTTCCATTATTGTGGCAGAGGATTCTTCATTTACTTGTGGTTATTAATTTTTAAAAAATATGGTGGCTGGGCTTGGTGGTATATACCTGTAATCCCAGCTCTGAGGAAGCCAGGCAGGAGGATTACTACCAGTTTAAGGCCACCCTTGGCTGCATAGCAAGACCCTATACCAAGCTGTCCCCTGCAAAAATATGACATGGATGAGATTATTATAAATTAGCTTTCTCTCTCTCTCTTTTTTTTTTTTTTGTATTTCAGGGAAGGGTCTACAGGGTATTCAGGGTCTCACTACTAGATCGGACTCATAGTGATTTGCCTGTTTACAGCCTCCCAAGAGCTGGGATTATAAACATGTGCCACCACGCCCAGTCCCAATTGCCATCTCAGCTCGCCCTGGGTATGGGGCTTGCACAGCAGGCCCAGAGGATCAAACCCCTGGCCCCTGTATCTGTTTGCAGGGCTTCTCATTGTTTATTGTTATTTCATCATTTCTTCTGTATGTCTCTTAAACATTTATGTATGTGCGAGAGTGTGTGTGTGTGTGAGAGAGAGAGAGAGAGAGAGACAGACAGACACACACACACACACACACACACACACACACACACACACACACTGAGGACTGAATCGGGGAGCACTGAGCTATATCCACAGCGCTTGTTTAAATTTTGAAATAGGGTCTCGCCGGGCGGGGTGGCGCATGCCTGTAATCCCAGCACTAGGGAGGTTGAGGCAGGAGGATTGTTGTGAGTTCAAGACCAGCCTGAGCTACAAAGTGAACTTAAGGCCAGCCTGAACTGCATAGTGAGACCCTGTCTCAAAAAGACAAAAAAAAAAAAAAAAAAAGAAAAGAAATAGGGTCTCACTCAGTCACCCAAGCTGAGTTCACACTTGTGATCCTCCTCCTGACTCAGCCTCAGAAATAGTGTGATTAGGGCCACCCCACCCCACCCAATTTAAACACTTTTTTACCAAAAGCAATAACAATGTAAATTGACAAGTTAGTCCTCATGTGCTTTTGGTTCAGGTGCAGAACTCCAGCAGCCAACCCAAATTAGAGATAGTGACTGAGCCCGCCCCCCCCCGGGGGGGGGGGGATGCGGATGTGTCATCACTAGGATATGGACTATCATGACGCTACCACCAATAAAAACACCGCAGTGACACCCAGGATTTGGAGGCAGGATTATCTACACCAGTGGACACTGATCAGGATCATTCCAAGGCCCTGATCTATCTATAAGCCTGGAGGCCCAGGCTTATAGGAGATGGACAGGCAGGAAGTACAGAGGCAGGCAGGTTTGTCCACTGGGGACTGGTTTATACAACTTGCATCACAGTGACCAGCCTTTTCTAAGAGATAGAAGTAGCTGGACCTGGAACAGAAACTCTTCCTTGAGGAACAAACTGAAGTATACTGGCTGGCGGGAGGGTGGCCTTTTCTGTTACAATCCAAGGCATCAGCTCTGCCCCAAGTGTTCTACCCCAATCAGATTTTCCATGAGGTTGGTGTTGGTCACGAAGAGCGGCAGGAGATGAGGGCTTTGAGCACAGCCCCTGCATCAGTGCGCCTAGTTCAGATCCCAGCTGTAGTACCTACACTTCGTACCTACCTCAGGACTCTGCGATTTGCTCGTTGTCTTGTTTCAGTCTCCTGACCTGTGGTCGTGGCAGTTCCTACCTCCTGTGGCAGATATGAGAAGGAAATTAGGTGCTGTAGGAGAACCGGCTTGGACTCTTCATCAGTACCCACCAGTGCTGGTTGTGTGGGTCTGGCTCAGCAGGTGTCACTGAGGACCCTGGAAGTCCTCCATGCTGGCAAAGAACAGAGGTGCTCAACTAATGGCTCTCAAAGGGTGATCCAAGGCTCAGCAAAACCAGAGAAGGTGCTAGAGATGCAGTCCTGGTGACCTCTGAGTCTGAGTGCATCAGACACCCTGGGATCAGTGATTCTGACCTGCACTTGGCTTTGAGACCACCAAGTAAAGTCCCCAAAGTACCAAAGAGACCAGATGCCTCAGCCCTGTGTGTCTGTGTGTGTGTGCGCATTTGTGTGTGTGAAGGAGGGCCTGAGCCTGAATACTTAGGAAGGCCAATGCTAGCAGCTTGTGAAAAATGCCAGGCAGGGGCCTGAATGTGTAGCTCAGAGCAGAGGAAGTGTACTTGCTGAGCACGCACGAAGCCTGGCACTCCATCCCCAGCTCCAGAAAACAAAACGCATAATTGTGGAGGGGAACACAGGGGAGCCCTCACCCTCTCATAGCCCAGTGACATGCTGACCTCTTTCCAGAGCACCCACGAGGTGTGCCTTTTCTAGGAG
Source organism: Ctenomys sociabilis (assembly GCA_004027165.1). Taxonomy (NCBI): domain Eukaryota; kingdom Metazoa; phylum Chordata; class Mammalia; order Rodentia; family Ctenomyidae; genus Ctenomys; species Ctenomys sociabilis. The sequence goes on along the minus strand of PVKA01005199.1, from coordinate 80,966 downwards.
ACTACTGCTGTACTTTGACCCTCTTTTCCAGTCCCATTCCTGCCCCTGAGACTCCTGAGTCCTGTTTCTGGGAGGTGCTCCGATGGCCAAATCTTCCACAGTGTTGCAGCAGGAGGCACAGCCATGGTGTGCATCCGGGCAGCCAGGGCTCTCCTCCCTGTTTCTGTAGCATTCCAGGTGTTACTTCACCGAGATGACCGGCTTTATTGTTGTTAGGATTCTGTTGTCATTTTCCAAAAGCCAGTTGAGCAGAATGCCTCCTCCTCAAGTCCCTGCTGGTTTCTCTTGTTTGGTTTCATAATATTGCAGATATTTTCTATTGTCTCCTGTACCCCATGGTTACAAAGTCAAATAGGACAAAACAGCTGTGCATACGCAGTCAGGGAGGCCTCCGGAGCAGCCGGGATGGCCGAGTCTCTCTGCCTTGGCACAGCTGTTGATTAAATGGAAAGCTTCCCAGAGAGGCAGCGGGGAGAAGAGTGGCTGGGGAGTCCTTGGGGCCAGCCCTTGGGCTGGTTGCAGCATTTCCTGTGCCACAGGCTCTGACTGCCAAGATAAACACAAGTTTTGAGAGAAAGTCAGTATCCCAGGAGATTTTCATTTTGGAAAAGGAACCGGTAAGACAGTCACTGTGTTGGCCCAAGGAATTGTGTTCTTCCACACCCAGCTGTGCACAGCCTGTGTGTAGAAGCCAGAGGGACCTGGGAATGGAAGAGTATGGAGAGGATCAAGGAGGGAGGGAAGGAGGAGATGAAGAAGAGGCCCTAGGCGGTTGGCTTCTCTCCACACCGGTATGTGGCCTTCAGCTGGCAACTTCCACCTTCCTTGTTGTCTGTGGGTGGAGTTGCCAAGGGACACCTACCCACTGGCAGTGTTGTGGCAGTTTAGTGTGAAACCAGCATAAGTCCCTCAGCCCAGCGTCTGCATGCCTCATGTGGGATGGGGGCTGTGAGTGTCGTTAGCTATCTAAGAGCTGCCAGGCCGTCCTACCATCTTTATGTCCCAAGGTACCTTATCCATACCTTCACCCTTTCTGGCAGTCCTGGAGGTTGATCTCACAGCCTCTGAGCTGAGCTGCATCCCCAGCCCTTTTCTATTTTATTTGGAGACAGGGTTTTACTAAGTTGCTGAGTTGTGCAGACGAGGCTTGAACTTGTGATCCTGCTGCCTCAGCCTCCCAGGGAGCTAGAGCTACAGCAGGTGTGTGCAGCCATACCTGGCTCTGGTTCACACTGCCACTGGCCATTCCTGCCCGCCTCGCCTTGATTAAACCTTTTCTCTTTACAACTGTAATTCACTCTGGCCCATCTCTGTCACCTAGTGTGTCACTGGCTGGTGTAATACCCTTGCTCACTTGTGCCTTGTCTACCCCTAGTCTCTCTTCTTGTGACCAGGCCACCAAGGGCCTGGGAGGTACATCTTTGTCTTCACGTCTCCCACTGTGATCTCAGCAACAAGGCAGGAGAGGTGCCCAATGGATGAATTTTATTATATACTAGAAGTAATTCATGAAGTATATTTATTGAACAAGTAAGTTTGAGTATTGTGATGATTTGAACCTGAAGTGACCCTCAAAGGCCTGTGTCTTTGTCCCCAGTGTCTGGCACTGTTGGGAGGGGTGGAGCCTTTTGAAGGTGGGACCTAGGGGGAGGAAGTGAGGTTATTGGGGCATGGTCCTGGAAGGGATACTGGACCCTGGCTCTTCCTCTGCCATGTGCTTCCCACCCTGGTGTACTGTGTCCCAACAGCATCAGAGCCAAGTGGGCAGAGACTAAAATCTCTGAAACCAGGAACCAAAATAAACCTTTTATCCTTATAAGTTGATTTCTTTTAGGTATTTCTAACAGTAATGGGGAGCTGACTAATATGTCTATCAATCCATAATTGTGTTTGGACAGAGCAAGGGGCAGAGCCTACTGCCAGGGGCTTTTCAGTTCCATTTATGACTCTGGTTTGCTCTCCTATAAAAGTATAACCAATATTGTTTGCCAAGGAGTTAATCTTCTGTATATTTTAATGCCATTTTATCTGTGCAGTGGATAAAAAAACATGTCAGATTCAACTGATGTTTATTGAATACTTAGATACTCTATCTTTGCTAAAGGAAATTAGATGGTGGACTTTAGAGATTCAGAATGGCGCCCTCTGTGGGGTCGGTTGAAAGGACGGGCAACTGAAGAGATGCACGCCGCTCACGTGTAGAGCTTAGCGAGCACAGGATGTGTTGCCACCACCGAGGAGAGTGTCTGGGAGCCCAGAGTGAACTGCAGTAGGGGCAAGCTGCCCGGCTGTGCACTGAAAGCCAGGTTGCTTTGCTGCCCAGGAGACAAGCGTGGAGGGCTTTGGAACTTAGCCAGTAAAACAGGGGAGCAGAAGCAGGAAGAATTCTTTTCTGGTGACTGAGCCCAGGCTTTCTGATGCAGCCCTCCATGTTTGCCAGGGGCAAGGCCTTCAGTGCTAAGAACAAGATGGGAGGGGCCCAGCAAAGCATCTGCTTTCACTAGTGTAGTCTGGCCTTCTCCTTCCCTCCCATCCCTTCCTTCCCTTCCTCCCTCAGTCCCTCCCTCCCTCCCTCCCTCTTCAATCCTCTCATCTTTTCTTCCTTCCTTCCATTCTTCATTCAGTGCTGGGGACTGAACCCAGGGCCAGGTAGGTACCATACCATAGAGCTATAATCCCAGCCTTCTTTGTATTACTTTAAGGTAGCATCTTGTTAAGTTGCCTAGTCTGATCTCAGTCTTGAGGTCTTCCTGTCTCAGCCTCCTGAGTAGCTGAGATTGCCGCTGTGGGCACCACCACACCTGTCTCACCAGTACATGTTTGCTTGAGAGGAAAGCAGGCTCACTGGAAGAGTGAGTATGCCAGGGATGGCAAACCTTGTACAGCTTTCAGAAATGCAGAGAGTCCACTGTGCATACGCGCCGCAAGCTCACTCTCACTGGTACAACTCTTTGCCTGACTTGATATGAGTCCATGAAGGGCCACACCTTCTTTCCATATGTGGCTCTGTTCTCATTCTCCTCGACTTCCTGAGGAAATGGATGTGTCCTAAGCCTCACCTTCGCCTTGGGGGGCAGACGGGAGGACTGGGCATTGTAGAAGTGGTCACAATAAGATGCTGGCCTCTCACTCTGACTGCACTGCAGGCCAGGGTCCTCCGTGGGAGGCCTGACTTCCAGCCCTAGGCTAGGATGATGGTGATTCTCCTGAGAAAAGTGCTGCATGGCAAGATTTGTAACAGTCTAAAGCTGGCTCTGGCCAGGTAGCCCCAGCCCAACCCAAGTTTTCTGCCTTATTCTCATGTCAGCCCTGAGACCATCCAAGGGAGACCAGGGTCATCTTGACTCATTTTGCTACCCTATTATGTTTGAGAGTAACTATAACTCACAAGTAAAATGAAGGCACAGGAATTAGGTGTGGAGACTGAGAAAGGTGATAGAGGCCAAGGATTTCTTCTGTGTCTGTACTCAGCCCCTGTTGGGCTTGGAAGGGAGAAAATGAGAAATGATGGTGCATCATCTGGGTCTCCTGGGGCTGACCGTGAGATCATGCAGTAAGATCGTGGAGGAGTCAGAGGCCAGGAGACGTGTGCTCAGAGTTGTGAAGGAAGCAGCAGATGATAGGCGACCCCGTGGTGCAGACCTGCTGAGTCCAGGAACAGCCTGCTAAGAGGCAGGCGAGCATTTGGTTCTAGGCTACTGCACCTCCTCCCCTAGGAAAACCTGGGGCATGCTGGGTGAACATACAGTGCCATTCTTCCCGTGGAGAAAGCCTTTTCAATCCCATGTAAGAGGTCATCTGGCATAACTTCTGCACAGGTGGTTTGTTGACAGTTGGTCAAAGGAGGCAGGAGCAAGACCACAGTCAGTAACTGGTCAGCTCTTCCTTCTCAGGACCTGCAAATAAGAGGTGGGGGTCTTTCCTATAAGAAGGTGATTATTGTCTGTGGAGTTCCAGTGGATGGTTTATAAAATAAGAAGCTTAGGCACACTGGGAAATAGTTTTAATGAAATGAGATTTAGCCAGAGAGTTAGATGCAGACGTCACTGCCAGGAGGCATTATGCCGAAGCCTCAATTAACTTTTCCATTAGATTATCTGATGATAAGTAGTTGTACCCTTGGGATTTTATTGTCTTTGATAAATGGCCTGATTCCAAACTTTAAAGCAACATAGGTCGAAGTATAACAGAGTTCTGGAAATAATGAGGTACGCCTCCCACTAGATACAAAACACTGAAATTACCCTGGTGGGAGTATTTATCTTAAAGACTGCTGGAGATGATCTCCATCCCCCTCAGGATGTGTGGGCTGTCTATCTGCCTGCCAATGGGAAAGGTTTCCAACTTTATAATTCCTTTCAGTGCCAACAGAGTTTTCAGCATCACTAGGAAGCGGTGGCTGCCTTCCAAGACCTACCTTGCCAGGTTACTGATCCGTTTGCTTCCTCCTCCGCGGACTGTTTTTGTCCTTTGGCTGCTAGAAGACAGCCTGATGGCTTCCTAATTGGGTCCCCAGGCAGAGTGAGAGCACCTGTGTCTGGAGGTGTTTGGTATCAACAAAGGACTTCACTTCTCTCGCTAAGATCTTATTTCTGTGCATGCACGGGTGCACCTGTGAGTGCGTTAGTCTAATTTTGCAGTTGTCTTTCTTCCAAGTATTATTGATATCCACAAGGTACCTTCATTTAAACAATTAAGCCTTGTGTCTAAAGTTCAGAACTTTATACTTCCAGCTGAATGGCTGAAAATGAAGTAAATGTTAAATACCAGTAGCTCCCATTCTAATCCAGAGTCCAGACCTGAGACAAGTGATATGGGCTGCTTTGCAGAGCTCGGTTGGTCTTTCGGAAGCTGTGTGTGCTGATGCTGTTTGTAGCCAGCCACTCTAGTCTCAACCAGTTTCCTCTTCCTTTGCCTTCCCAGGAACCATGATCTTAGATCCTTTCCTTCCGGCTAATTTGGCGTAGACCCCAGGGTGATCCTGGCACAGGCGACTCCTGCGGCTCTGTACCAGCATCTGGAGAAGTCACACATTTCGATCCAAAGCCCTGGACACTTGTCCTAATGGCTGTGGAGAATGGGGAGACCGCTGTGATGGCAGGATGGAGAGAGAAGCCCACACGGTCAGCCTTGCCATCCACTGGGGTGTTTCTGTGCTTACGAACCCTCTCCTCAGTGGATACGCTCAGGTTGTCCCGAAATGCCTAACTGTGGCTGTCCTCAAGCAGGCTTGACCCAGCAGTTTCTAAAACTTCTGCCTGGCCTGGAGTGTGGTTAGATGTATGTAGGAGCAGAGTGTGTTGTCAGCTGACATGTCATCAGCTTGCTTGCCTGACCCTGGAGGGTTCTTAGCACGGTCACAGTCCCCTATGTTGGTTATTTTGGGTGACTATGTACCCATCTTGTGTCAGTCAAGGGAGCCACATTGACCTCTTATCTTTTTTTCTTAATTGAATTTTATTTTATTTTTGTGGTACTGGGGATTGAACTCAGGACCTTGCACTTACCAGGCAAATGCTTATTCTACTGAACTATCTCCCTGGGCCTTGATCTCTTATCAAGACCTGTGTCTGCTTAGATTGCTGTAGCCTCTAAACACCACCACCTTGGGGGATTTTCCTTGCCTTTTCTTTGTTTGTCAAAGGAAGATGCTTGTCTTTGGCCAGATGGAGAGAATTCTGTCCTTGGTTCCCCTGAGACTGCTAACATGGTGGGTTCCACAGCTGCATGGGGCTTGTGGCCCCCTCTAGCACACTGGTTGGTTCTGCGTGCTTGATACAAGGTAGACTGTTTAGGTAGTGGGCCAGGAGATTGAAGCCTGTTTAATATAACAGCAACAGCCTTGCTGGGGTTCTTAATCCAGAATGTCCCTCTGCTCCTGGCAGATCTGTGTCAGTAAACTGCAGAGCTGCTGCCCTTCACAGAGCACTAAATACTGACGTGAGAGTGGCTATTCCATGGATCAGGACATGAGCAGAAATTCAGAAGACAAGAGTGTGCAAGGGAAGGTGTTAGCAAGACTCACATTTCAGTGTAGGACATAAAACAGCCAGCCGAAGAAGCTTGGCTGACAGCCATCTCTTCCATCAGCACTGGGAGTGGGCACAGAGAGGCGTTCAGTGGGGACAGGGTTTTATAGCCTAAAACCATCTTTTCTGTCCTGGGCTCATGCCTTTGTGATGCATATTTAGAACTGCACGGCCTCTGCCTGGCCTGCAAAAGACATAGTAAGCTACTATGCCAATGTCACCAAGAGCTAATTCAGAATCATTGTCATGCTCTACCAAGCTTGGAACTAGGGGAAGTCACAGTATTTTTTTTTCAGAACCAGGGATTGAACTCAGACCCTAGCACTTGCCAGGGAAGCGCTTATTCCACTGAGCTATCTCCCTGGCCCCAGTCCATAATATTATAAGGATTTTTTGTGGGGGGGGGAAGGGGCTGGCTCAGGATGCCTTAAGGACATGTCTGCTAAGGCATGAGGATCTGGGAATCGAATCACAATATCCCAGACCTGATTGCCTTCACTTAAGCAGGCACTTAAACAGCTGAGCTAACGGGCAGGCCCCCAGTCATAGTATTATAGACAGCAAAGTTAGGCAGGAATCTTAGAGGGAGTGAGACAGGCCTAGGTCCCCCAGGGAGGCAATATGGAGGCTGAAAACATATTACACCTGTGGCTGGCAGCCCGCCTATTGGTGGCCAGGCCTGGAGATCAAAATGCCCAGACCTACATGACTCCCTGAGAGATAAACAGTAAAGTGACATTAGCATCGGTTTCCCGAGTGTGTCACTAGAGCCCCCTAGTTCACTGTTTCAATATGCACTTGCTACATGACCCAGTCTACCCTTGAGTCAATATTACCTAAACCTATAATCTTACTGGTTGGTCATCGTTTTGCCTTGCATTGTGCCTACCTTGTGATTTTGCTCTATAAAACTTACTCCTTACTCTGTAAAATATGGTCCATGCCAACCGACATGGGACCCCTCCTGTCTCTCAGGAGCTGTTCTTATACCCCTATAAATATGTCCTACTCTTAACCTCCATTATTACTTAGAATTCACTCTTCAGTTATGGGAAGCAGAAGCCCGGCGTATCAGACATCTCACAGTTCAGGAGCTTCTTTTCTTTCCCCTGTATCAGCATCATCAACTGCCAATAAAGTCAGCTGGAGGAGACCTGCATGTCCAGGAATGCTGTGCCCGAGTTCTTCATTCCACTCCCTGAAATTTCACCCAGGAAATTTCAGCTTGAGCCAGCTTCTTCCTACAGCCATCAGAATAAAGGCCTAGAGTCGTAGCAGCAAGGCCACTTCAGGGGCCCATCCTCCTGGGGCGGGTGGGGCCCAGGCTTGCACACAGCCCTCCTCTTTCCCAGACTGCCAGGCAGACTGGTCGCCCTACCCTTGCTGGCTGAGCATCCTGCAGCTGACCCCTGTCCACACAGAAACTCTCTAAAGGGAGCCTGCCAGGTGTGGCTCAGAGTCCACTTCTGCGCCTGTTCCTGTACAACGTTTTCCTGTGGTCTCTCACGTCAAGGCATCCATGTGGGCTGGACCAGGGTCTTTGTTCCCTCCGCATGCTCCCTGTGCGTCCCTACCCTTGGGGAGAGAAGGTCTGGGAGAAGGGGAGGGAGATGAGCCCTTCTGAAGGCACTTAAGAAAGAACAAGCTCGCTGTATTTGAGGAGCCAAAAGGCCACGTGGTGTTGCCAGCTCTGTCACGCCATGGCCACCTGCATACCTCAACTGTGTGTCCAGTGCTGGTGGTGGAGCCAGGAGGGGCAGTCTGTTTCTTCTGCCAGGTAACCACTTCTGCAGCTTGTCTTCTTGGCGACAGTGGGCCCTGGACTGTGCAGAATCCCAAGCAGGGATTGAAATGGCCACCTTGGAGATGGAGAATTGTTGACCATTAGCAGACAAATGGGATTCATTCTTTGTTAGGCTCTCCTCGGATGCTGTGCCAGGGCAAACCAACCAAGACATGGCTGCTTACATCTCCTTAAATTTAACCCTGCCTCTTGCCTGCATGGATCCCACCTGTAGTTCCTCCCTACCCTTGGGTTAAAATCCCAACTTACAGATCCTTTCAGGGACACCTTCACCTGTTTGCTAAAAACCCATACGCTTTACCCCTACCCCCATATCATGCCCAGGTTTTTGACCTCGTGAATTCTCAAGCAGCCTATTTCCACTGTTTTTCTTTCCTGGTATTTCTTTATGCCATGAGTTTTTCTGTATTAAATTTTCATATGGTGTAGTTGGGGACTGCATGAGGTTGTGATTCGCAGGGTGTCATGGTGCTAGAACCTGTATCTGCACATAATCTTGGGGTGCTGGGGCTGGGGACCCTAGAAGCCACCATATTTGTGCCTTAGCCGGTCCTGCATGTCTCTAGAGACCTAGCCCACAGCCTGTCGGCTGCGGAGCCTGCGGCTCCACTGGCTATTCCACATCCCCTGTCCTCGCTTATCTGTGAACATCTCTTCGAAGGGACATCAGTGCTCCTGCCTTTAGGAGCCCGAGACAGTGGCCACGGTGCTGCGCAGACTGAATGACTGGCAACTGCTTGGGTTCGTTTCCTAACATTCGGGTGGCTTTTCCAGCTCCCTTTCATCCCTCCTGGATCCTCGTGTGAACTGTACCCTGGTACTAATTTATTTTTAATGAAAACATGTATTTTTTATTTGGTATGGTAACACTTTTCTATGTTCTTCCCCAAGTTTTTCAAAAATGATTTTTTTTTCTAGCCCCTTGTGAAGTCTCTAAAGGCTTTTGCTAAGATGATTACACACATCTTAGCTTTTTCAAGATGACTAAGGACAGTAGCAGTTGCAAGTTTTGCTGCAGATGGGAGAGAACGTGGGATGCAGGCTGCCAGGGGCAGGTGCCCCCCATGTGGGGAGTCTCCCTGCCAGGTGTGTGAGCCAGGCTGCTTGGTTCTAGCGAGGCTGGAATGGGTGAGGAGGCTGATCTTACCTGCAGCCCCTGTGCTCCTGGGGCCAAGTTGGATTATGGAGATTAAGTCTGTGGGAGCCTTGAAGTTGTCTGGCCAGTTTCACAGCAGATTCTGCTGCTTCTGCCCCCCACATCTGTGGGTGGCCCTGTCTTTGACAAAGAGCAGAGCTGTAGGCAGCCCTGGGGTTGCCCCTCAGGGGCTCCCTTGCTAGAATGTCAGTGCTGGACAAAGAGGGTTTTGTGTCCAGTGAAGACTGCTTTGGAAATATAATCTCAGGAGAAGGTTAAGGCAGATCAGGGGACACTGAGAAAACAATGGCCTTTCCTAGCTTCTACACTGAGAGTAAAGAACGAGGACTTCATAAGAAAAGAATATTTTTACCTCTCCACAATGACCAGTATTTTCTCTGTCAAACCCCTTGTATTCTTTCCCCCTTGAAAATGTGTGATGGCCGAGGAATTTACAGCCTGGGTGCCTCACTATACCTCAGAGTAATGCTTCTCCACTGGTCCGCATCTACTGCAGGTCGACAAATGGCAGCCTACAAGGGAAGAAGCTGCCACCTCTGTAATCCTCCCTGTCCTGAATTTGCCCTGCCTCTGCTGTGACATTCCCTGGGCTGTGGTCAGGACAGTTCTCCCTGCACTCAGAGGTCAGCAGGAGAGCAGTTGATCTGATTCTTATTCACTCCCCTTCTGGGACTTCTCATCCCCTGCGCAAGCTCCCCAGAAGGCTGAATTCAGCTGCCAGTGCCCTGAGAAGAGCTCAGGGCCAGTGCAGAGAGAGAGCCATGGAGCGGCGGCCGTGCGCCCCACACACTCACTACCCAGGGACTGGCTCTGACCTCAGGTGTATTTTAACTTTTTCCTGTTCTCTAATTAAGCAATCAGCATGTAAGTGCCTGGCTCTGGAATCCCTGGAGAGAGTGGGTAGCTCCAGGCCCACATCCTGGAGGGCAGCAGTCCTTAGAGCTGAGCAGCAACTGACCCTTTAGATAGTTGCCAGCTTCACATTCCACATCGTGCCCTCTTGGCTCCCTTCTCTGGTAAGTGGCAAGGGCTGTCCTCTTCAGATTTGCACTGTTGCTCTCCTTGCGATTCAATTTAAAGAAGACTGGCATGTTCCTTTTCCTGTATCTTTATTCCAAGTGAGAAAACAGAAAACAAAGAAGGCAGCATTTCAAGGGAAAAAAAATGAGAAATAATGTAGTATTTCTTTGTAGAATTAAATCACTGAAAACACGCTTTTGTGATTAAAATGCCAACAAAATGTGTCTCTGTCAAAAGAACACAACTCAAAAGATGATTAGAAGGGTGCATGCCATACTCTTGGGGTGCCAGCCTGGACCCCATAGCATGCAAGCTCATGACACATATCCTGAAAGGGACATTTCTCAGTGACAGTTGTGTTAGCATTTGAGGTCGGAGCGTTTGGCATCCCCAGCCTTTGCCAAGGCATGACCTTCAGACACTATGAGCACCACCTGCCAATAGCACCAGAGTCTGTAGGTGGGGAAATGCAGCCCTGGGGCTGGCACTAGATGCCCGTGCCTGTGACAGACATGGTGAAGCATGGCTGGCTTGCAGCCGTGGGTGTGCTGCAGGGGCTGCGCGGGGACACGTCAGTCACCAGGCTCTGTGTCCTGGCTCCGTCCTGAGGCTGATCAGTTCCACTCCCCTTGGGCAGGGCTTCCAGGGTTTAGAGAAGATGAAGTAGAAGAAGACCCCCCCCCCCGTTCTTATCACATCTTTCTGTTGCAACTTGCCGCAGTCCCTTTGATGTAGGAGCTGGCAGGAGGGCCTGACTTATCTGCCAGCGGGGTGTTGGGCATGATCAAAGCGGGGTGCCCAAACTTCCAGCTCAGAAATGTCCGCACCCTGTGGCACCGCCGCAGTGGCTAACTGGCCCCCTTCCCTACTGGATAAGTTTTGGTGCAGATGGCATAGTGCTCATTGTTGTGTTTGGCTGAGTCTCCAAAAACTACCATGAAGTAGCCACAAGGCAAATTGTTGGGCTGGTTGTGAGTAGGGCAGACTGGTATTAGCCCACTCTTGAGGCGGAGGCATGCCTTGATTTAATGAAACTCTGGGGGAACACACAAGTCCTGTTGGCTGACTGGGTCCCAGACTGTTTAAGGATCTCAGCGGGGCATCTGTGCAGTGGGGCCGGCAGCCAGGCTCTCTGGGGTTATCTGCATGGCTAACAGAGCTCTCAAGAGCTGAAGGAGCCTGCATAGTTGGGCTTGGCCCCGAGCCCAAGCAGAAGGCAGCCCCAGGCTGGTTTTGGGTCCTGTGAATAGGAGCACAGTTGTTGGAAGCAGACACTGGACAGGTTCACCTCAGCTTTCGGACCACGGTGCAAACCTGCACAAAGGCGCTCTCCGGGCACTTCTAAGGACAGCCACCCAGAAGGACTCTCGAAACCCGGGCCTAACAGGGGAGATATGAACATATCCAGAGTTCAGGAAACAGTCATGGCTGATGTGATATGTGACTGGTTTTGGAACAAAGGTGAATTTATACATTTAAAGAGATATAAGTGTGTTGGAATTTCTGTTGTCTTGGCATTGATTTTCTTAGCCTCAAAAGAGCAATAAGAAATACTGAATAAAATCTCTCAAATACTGACCATTAAGAATGAGTTTATTGCGCTGGCAAGATAAAGCACCTGCTTAGACAAGCTTAGGCAAGCCCTGGGACCACAGTTCCATCCATAGCACCACATGCCATGCCAGCCCTGCCCCGAGTGGGCTGAGCTGGCCATGAAAAAGAAAGAGAATGAATTTATTCATGCATAGTTCATATAGTTATAGGTTATCATTTTATGTGACTGCTACACCCAAATCTGTCCTTTAAAACATGTATGCAAGTCCATTTTCTGTTGCCATGATAAAAATACAAGGATCAGGATGTTGAGATTGGATAATGTATAATGAAAAGAAATTTGTTTAGCTCACAGTTTTGAAGACCAGTTGTCCAAATAGCATGGTACTTGCTCTGGTGAGGGTCTCTAGGCTGTGTCACACCATGGCAGACAGCATCATAGAGGGCGTTCCTGTGGCTCGGCCACTTTCTCTGCTAAGACCCAGTACCCAACACCTATAACCCAAAGGAGGAAAAAATATTTGGGCTTGTGATTACAGGCCCTGGCTAGCTCACTCCAAGTTAGAAGCTGCACTGTGGAAGACTGGCCTGAGAAAAAGCTGCTTATGTCCAGGAAGCAGAGAACCAGCATGAGCCAGGCAGAGAGATGTCCCTTCCAGGCCATGGCCCCAGTGACCCCCCTGCATGCACCCACCCTCCACCCCCTGCAGCTGCACAGCTAGCTGCTCTGAATGCACAGTTGCAGTGCAGTGCCCCACTGGTCGAGGCAGCTCCCTAAAGCTCAATCTCTAAACACAAGAGGCTACTGTGGAGACACTGTAGATCTAAGACATAATAGCCTACAAGAAGGGGAGAGACCACAAGGAGACACAGGAACCCCGAGCCATTTGGGAGTTGGCTATCTTTTCATAACTTCCCATTCTCAAGCTATCAGCGTTACCCCTATCTAAGAACCATACTGTCCATGTCCTTGTTGCCTTGCACTAAGTCCCACCTACTAAAGGTTACACTTGCTGTTAGTACCCTCCTACTGGGGGCCAGGCTTCCATTGCTTTATACCACGGGCACCTAGCACATGACCAGCACATGTGTGCTTGCTACATTCAGGATTCAGATATCCTTGGGCAGTGAGACAAATTTATGTCATTTCTATAAAAAGCAAACCGAAGTTTATTGGTATAGATCTTCATCAGACAAAAATATTCACAGAACACTTCTGTGTGTATCAAGAAGCTGGTTGTGTTTTTTTAGGGCTGGCCACATAGCTCAGCAGACTACGGCACCTGCTTAGGCAGAGCACAGTGGTCAGGGTTTGATCCCAGTGTGCCATGCCAGCCCTGCCCCTGGGGTGTGCTGAGAGGGTGACTGAGAGTGGCTGTGGTGATGTGCGCCTGGAATCCCAGCACTTGGGAGGCTGAAAACAGGATCGCTACAAGTCAGATCTATGTAAGGAGCCCCTATAATCCCTGTAGACCCTGTACCAAATGCAAAAAAAAAAAGAAAAGAAAAACAAAGCTGGTTGTGTTTTTTAATTGAAAAAAGGCCCTGAAAACATCTAACATACCACTACTTTAAGAAAAATATAAGGATTCACCCATCAAATTGGCAGTGTTATTGGAAACCAAGAACTATGTTTGAGTTCCTCAAAAACTTAGCATTGCTTTATGACCCAATGGTTGTGCTCCTAGAAGGATAGCCAGGAAAAATTGGAAACACATTCATTAAAAAACTATGCATGAATGATCACAGAAGCAATTATTCGCACTACAGGTAGCCCCAAAGTGGAGCCTACCCAAAGGTCCAGATACATGACCGTCCCTACCATCAAAGCTTGTCTGTGGTAAGACACTGATGCATGCTCAGATGCTTAAGTCTTGAAGACATGGTGCCATGGGAATGAACCAGGTGCAAGAGGCCCATAGGATCTGGCTCTGTTTAGATGAGCTATCCAGAAGAGGTGAAGCCCCCGAGACAGAAGGTAGATCAGTGGTTTCCAGAAGCTGAGGGTGGCAGAGGAAGGGGAAGATTCCTGCAGAGTCCAGGGTCTCCTTAGGGAGTTATGAGAAGGCCCTGAGGAAGTGCAGGGTGACAGTGGAACAACTCTATGAATAATACTGTAGAGTTTGCAAGGCTGAACCTAATGCTGTGTGAGTTAAATCTCAAGAAAAGTAGGGTGCAGCATGGAGGCCCAAGCATCATCAATTATTGGGTCAAAGTGGAAGGAATAGACCCAGTCATATGCTTTTATTTATAGTTTTCTGTTGCTCAGGGGAAAATAGCAAACTTAAAATATTGTATGCTTTTATTGCATCCACATAATTGGGATTAGTTAATTGGTGTTGGAAAGAAAAGCAAGATGGGGAGATCCCATTCCTGAATGCTTCTATTGTGGAGAGTTAGTCCAATCTAGGCTGACCTTGATGTTTCTGTTGTCCTTCATGAGCAGTACTGAAGGTGAGACCTTCAGGTTTAAGGGTTAGTACTCCCTGTTACATAGAGAGATGAGTGCTCCAATTGGTAGAAAGATTGTATGCATCAGAAGGTGCTGTGGTAGCAGGGCACAGTGGCGCATGCCTGCAATCTGACCACTCTAGAGGCTGAGGCAGGAGGATTACTCTGTGTCTGAGGCCAGCCTTGGCTACATAGTGGACCATGTCTCAAAAACTCAACAGTAAAACAAATTGCCCTGGTGATACATGAGGAACAGCTGTGACTTCAGGACTGGGACCCTGGGCTGTATGCTGCAAAATGGGGATCATAATTATACCTGTCTTGTAAAACTGTTCTGAATCAGCAGGACTGAAGGGCTCCTCACAGCTCCTAGCATGCACCACTTCGAAAGGTGCTGTGTACGCATGCTCTGCGGAGCATGGAGAGGGTCGGGGGAGCCAGTGGAATGAACAAAATGGAGTTAATTGGAGAGAACACCTGCGACTTCAGGCTCCATCTGGACCGCTTTTGCACCCAGGCCAGACGAAGGGGCATCTGCTGCTCCCACAGCAGTCAGACTCACGCTGGCCTTTGCTGTTGCCTGAGCTCAGAGCGGCCACACCTTCTCCTTGAGCTCTTCCGGGACCCCGCTCATCTGCCCTCTCCCAGGGAACATGAGAATACCGATGAACTCCCTTGAAGACCACTCAGGGTCGCGGTGCACTGGGAGCCATGTGGATTTCCACGAGGATCCAGACAGCGGGCTGAAATGGGAACACAGGAACTGAGTGTAGCCTCATCCTGGGGCAGCAAAGTTATCTGACTACATGGGGATGGAATTAGAAGTGGCGTTAATTTTCCTAAGTTCTTCAGTGTGTTTTAGAATGTCTGTTATGCTATAACTTTATGAGGAAAGAATATTGTTTTTAAGAAAATTTGAGTGCTAGATGACTTTTTTATTTTTATTTTTTAGTAAGGGTCTAAGAGTCTACAGGGACTCACAATGTAGGTGGGATTCCTAGTGACCTGCCTGTGTTCAGCCTCCCAAGTGCTGGGATTACAGGCATGTGCCACCACACCCAGTCTCAATTGCTGTCTCAGCGCACCCTGGGGGTAGGGCCAGCATGTATGCCGGGAATCAAACCCTGGCTGCTGCCTTTGCCCAAGCAGGTGTTTTAATCCACTGAGCTATTTGACATGCCCTAGATTACATTTTTAAATAGATTTTTTGTCATATAATTTGTGTAACTCTGAAAACTTACCTGCTTGTCTCAAGTTTAAAGTATACATTTGAGTGTTGTTTAAAATACACATATTATTTAATTGAAGAACATTTTTCATTTCTATGTAAATCTTGTCCCTAGTAGAAGTCTTTCTGTATCTATCTCCTGAAGCTCTAGGCAACCACTAATTTACTTTTGTGTCTGGATTTGTCTGTGCTGGCCATTCAGTCTACAGTATTGCTTCTTTGTTTATGCATCTATTAGTTGAAAAAGCATTTGAGTTCTCTCTCTTTTTATTTCCAATACCGGGGATCAAACCTTGTACTTAGCAGGCAGGCATTTATGCCACTGAGCTATCTCCCTAGCCCCAGGCTCTGTTCATTCTTTGGCTATCCGG
The DNA here is from genome assembly GCA_004027165.1 of Ctenomys sociabilis. Lineage (NCBI taxonomy): Eukaryota > Metazoa > Chordata > Mammalia > Rodentia > Ctenomyidae > Ctenomys > Ctenomys sociabilis. The sequence continues at coordinate 65,353 of PVKA01005199.1, read as the reverse complement.
CTTCTGTGAACATTCATGTATGAGTTTTTATTTGAATACATTTTTAATTCTCTTGCATCTGTAACTGGGAGTAGAATTGCTGGGTCATATGCTGATGAACTATTTTGCTAAATGTCTACACCATGTAACATTCCCATCACCTATATGTGTCAAGTTAAATAGTGTTCATTGTATCTACATATGTATTATTTAAAACAGTGCTAAAATGTATGCTTTAAATCTGAGGCAAGCAGGTAAGTTTTAAGAGTTACACAAATTATATGAAAGCCCCAGTTTCTCTATATTCTTGCCAGCACCCATCATTTTTTGAGTAGGGCCATTCTGGCAGGTGTGATGTAGTATCCAGATGTGCTTTTTGATTTGCATTTCTCTGATAGCTATTGATGTTGCCAGGCTAGTGCTTATTCTCTGAGCCGTCTCCCTAGCTCCTAGCTATTGATGTTGAACATCTTTTTTTCTCTCTGACTCTAGATATAAGTCCATTATCAGATGGATGATTTGAAATGTTGTCTTCCGGTTTGGGGAGTTTCTTTGCCTTCTTGATAGTATAAAAATTTAAATTTGATACAGTTTAACTTACCAATCTTCTCTATATCACTTGTACATTTAGTGTTATACCTAAGAAATTGTTGTCTTGGGTTACAATACAAAGATTTACTCCAATTTTTTCTTTTGTTTTTTTAAATTTATTTTCTTTATTTTATTGAAGAACAAATAGCAATGAGGCAGTTTCAAATCAAATTAGTAGGACAGATTCAATAATTAATACATTGCATATTGTTTTCGTAGTGATTTTTTGTTGTACAAGGTATATACGTGGTATTTTATTTGCAAACACTATTAGAACAGATACCACTAATCAATGAATTAAGAGAATGTAGCTGTATACTTACCTTTTTTTGAAGCTGAATTATAGTACAGTTTCAATAATTAATACTTTTTACATTGTTATTTTCCTAGTGGTTATCCATAGTACAAGAAGCAGACAGGATATCCTGTCCAAACGCTATTAGTGCAAATCTTTCTTCTCATAGAATTACACAAAAAGTACTGCATATTTATCCTAACTGTACTGTTTATACAACTACAGAATGGTTCTTCCTTTGTATCCCTCCTTTTTTGGTTTAGTCCTGTCAAAGGTGGGTATTCTATTGTCATTCAATTATTATAAGTGCTTGAATTCAGCAAAACAATCTAACACAGTCCAGCAATCCACAATATTAGTGGGTTATTCACAGAAGTGGTTGACTAGAGCCATTTACAGCTCAGCTTATTTTATATACCTCATTTTTATACTTTTCTGCTGGATGGTTAAGACCAAGATAAAGCAAGACCTATGTAACAAAAAATGTAACTTTTATATCTGATCTCTTGGAAGAGAAAGTAGGAGGAACTCTTGAAGACATAGGGGTAGGCAAAGAGTTCATGAACAAACATGTATTTGCATGGGAAACACTTGAAAGAATTAACAACTGGGATCAACTCTTATTGAGAAGTTTTTGTACTTCAAAAGAAATTGTCAACAGAGTAAAAAGACAACCCACAAATTTCAAAAAAATCTTAATAAGTATTCAGACAAAGGTCTGCTCTCTAGAAGTTATAAAGAACTAAGATACATTAGAGCCCTCAAATTTAAAGACCCAGTCCAGAAATGGGCATCTGAGATGAACACACACTTCTCAGAGAACGAAATAAAAGAAGCAAATAAATATATGAAAAAATGCTCCACATAACTAGCCATCTGTGAAATGCAAGTTAAAACAACACTGAGATACCATCTCACTCCAGAAAGAATGGCTATCATAAGGAAATCAACCAACCACAAATGTTGGAGAGGATGTGGGGAAAAGGGAACACTTCTCCACTGCTGGTGGGAATGTAGACTGATACAACCATTGTGGAGATCAGTGGGGAGACTCCTCAGAAAACTAGGACTGGAAATCCCATTCAAGCCAGCTATCCCCCTACTGGGGATTTTCCCGGAGGAACTGAAAATATCATATCATAGTGATATATGTGTACCTATGTTTATAGCAGCACAATTTGTGATAGCAAAATCTTGGAAACAACCAAGATGTCCATCACATGAGGAATGATTGAAAAGATGTGGTATTTTTATGGAATGGAGTATTACTCAGCTATAAAGAATGATAAACTTGAAGCCTTTATATTGAAGTGGATGCCACTTGAACATATACTCATAAGTGAAATAAACCGGACACACATATGCAAATATCGTATATTCTCCCTAGTATAAGAAATGAAGAAATACAAATAGAAAGGTATAACAACTAAAAAGAATTTAGTCAGATAGTTAGGATAAACTGAACTACATATGTTACAGGGTACTAATCAGCTTCTGGATGGTTAGCAACCTAAGTTCACAGATCAAAAATTGGAGAAAAAGGAGGGCTGTAAGGTCAGCCAACATTTTGGCCCTAGCCTTTTAAGGGCAGTGAAGACTCGGGACATAGGAGAACCTGTACTGTAACATCATGGAACTCAGTTGTGCCCCAAATTTCCTGATCAAGGAGATTATGGAGCCACAGAGGAATGTGATCGATGATGTATAGTGTGCCTAAGGAGAGTCACATGGAGAGAAAACTTTCTCTCAGGCTTTCACAGAGAGCAAACTGTTCAAGCAATGGCCGTGACTCATCCACATAGCTGACACTGACAAAATATCAATAAAGTGAGGTACAGGGTTACAGGATAAACCCTGAGAGGACTTGACTGACCTCATCATATCCAATTTTTTCTTTTTTTTTTTTTTCTCCTAAAAATTTTCTATTTTTATGTGGGGTGTGTGTGTGTGTGTGTGTGTGTGTGTGTGTGTGTGCATGCGTGTGTTCACATGCTGAGGACAGAATCCAGGGCCATCTGCTTGCTAGAGATGCATTCTATACTGAGCTCTATTTTCAGTGATATGGTTAACACACCTGTAATCTATTTCCATTTTGTTTACGATATGTGATGGGTGTCTACATGTGTCTCCTTGCATATGGGTATCTATTTGTCCCTGAACATTTATGAAAAAAGATTGTTATTTCCCTTGTTGTATTGTTTTGACCCAGATTACACTGTGGTAAGAAAACTCAGATGTTTTCTCCTGTTGAATATAGGCATCTTATTTCTTTTCCTCTTTCAATAGATGTCTCTGAACCATAAACCCATCCCCAGACAGTCCCTACTGGTTAATTACAAATTTAATATTCATTCTTCAACATGAAAGTAACATTTTTTGCCTCAGAAAACTAATTTATGTTTAGAATTGGGTTTGATCAAACACCTAAGAGGGCCGAGAGTAGGAAGACGCCTTGATCTTGGAGAAGAGGAGAAAGGGATGTTTCCCAAGAGTGTGCTCAATGTGTTCTGTGAGTTTTGTCTTAATAAATATTTTTATGCTATTATCATGAATTCACCTATTTCTAAATCTGAGAATGTTGCCGAGGACTCTGTTCCCCCTTAATGAGCAAAGGATTTAGGAAACGTGTGCTCAGAACACCGAGACCAAGCAGGGGTGTTCTCTGGGAGCCTCTGGATGAAGCACCAAGGTAGCTTGGCAGATAGCAGGTAAGGCCCAGGGCAGGTGAGAGCATCAGGAAAAGGGGTTCATTGCCCTTGACCTTGGAGGGAGTCAGTCCAAGTTAAGGTGGTACATAGAGCACACAAAGGAGCCACAGGTGAGGATGAGTGGTGTTGTTCCAATCATTCTAACTTGTCACCTTTCGAATGGGCATGTGATGACCCTTGTTCCTACGTCCTGGCCGATATGGTGGTGGTGGCAAACCCATGGCACTCATGCTATAGGTGGCTGTTTATATCATTGAAAGCTCTAAAAGCTTTGCCATCACTGCCCTAGACATGTACCTTAGTTTCTTACCTCCTTGCAGGGATGAAATGCCCAATACCAGCAACTTAAAAGAGAAGAGGCTTATTCTGGCTCATGCTTTAGAAGTCCCAGTCCACTTGTTAGATTCAAATGTAGGAAATGGCATGCTGGGTGGGCCTGCCACGGAGGAGAGCTGTTCTGCTCATCTCCCGGCAGCCAGGAAGCGGGCAGAAGAGACGAGCTTAGAACGAGATAGACCCTTCCGGGTCTGCTCCCCGTGACCCGGCTCTGCTACCTGCTGAGTGCAAGTCAGCTAACGCAACCCCCATTTGCCTTCCGAAAGCCCACCTCCAAGTGCCTGAGGCTCTAAGGGGACAGCTAGACATAGCCCATAACACTGCATGGAGTGGCCTTGGATGCCAGTGAAAGGGGTGTTTTCTCAGCACCCAAATCTTTATTCTTCTGTTTTCTGCTTTCCTTAAGTTGTTGAGAAAAGCATTTTAAGACTCAGCACACCGTCACATTGGTGTCTGCAGCTGATGATTGCAAAATTGTGTGCTTCGTGACCTAGAGTTTTTGCTTGATAAGTGATTTTTAATTTTTTTTTTAAATCTGGACTTGGCCAACATAATTATAGTGATAGATAATACTTATTCAGCATTTACTCTGTGAAAAATGCTTTATTCACATTATTTATTTAATCCTTCACTTCAAGAGTTAGGTAATAGGTCCATTGTACAAATACTAGAAGGGCATGGAGAGATTACACAGTTGTCACTGTCGCCCAGGTAGTCAGTGGCAGAGGGAGCTTTGGTGGTGGCAAATTGCTTGGTTTCTGCTGCCTTGGTTATTCATGCTAGGCAAACCAGATCAGGTTCTCTGTTGGCCACGTGATGCCCTGTAGAATTATCTGTGGTAGAGACAGTCAAATGATGAAAGAGAAACGTCTGGCATCCTGAAATCAAGGCTAAAAGTGAGCTTCCCATTGCTGTAATAGTGGATAGTGACAAGTCTGGAGATACCAGAGAAATAGCCAACCCTTTGGCTTTGATCCATTTGGTAAATGTTTCAGACAAGATCCAGAAAGAAAAGCTGAAAAGGACCCGTGGAAAATTGTTGCCTGTTCTTATAAAGCAGTGTCTCCTTCGTGTGGGCATCTTTCTTTGTGTTGGGATATTTACCCACCCCTTCTGGTATGCCACATGGGTTAGCTAGGTCATTTTCTTCTCCACATATAGTTGTGAAAGCCACCCCTGCTTTAGGGAGGCCCTAAGTGGCATTGTGTAGGGGTCACTGCATTTTTTGAGTGGTTATTTTTGAAGAGAAGATCCAATATTGACACAGTTGGCATTAATTTCTATTCCCTAAGAAATGAAATTTTGATAAATGAGTTTTGAACCAAACTGAGGTGCAGAAGATCAATGGAATAGTAAGATAGATTGGGTGTGTTTCTCTCCAGGCTGATGGTGCCACAGGGCAATAGTGAACCTGTCATGAAAATAAGTCATAGCAAACTTCTACTTCCTTATGATGTCATTATTTCAGAAATAATTCAGGTTCATTCAGAGGAAGTCTGTAGCACAATTTAGGTTACAGTGTGTGGAACCAGATAATTAGTTAAGGAATGGCATATTGGTGTCCTTAAGAAGTGACTTCAGCCTCCTACATGAGTAATAGGATGTTCATATGAACCCAGAACATTCTGTGGTTTCCAGGCCTGGGAAGAGTCAAGGTTGGCAGGTTAACAGTAGAGTTATAAAATGACCAAAAAGGCCTATAATGACATCCTCCTTCCAAAGGTAGACTGGAAGGGTGAGTCTATCTCTGTTTTATGAAGCATCTCTCTTTTATCCAAAGTTTTCCTGCTTTGATATTTGTCCAACACTGGTTGTTTTTATGGGTAAAACACAACTCTTCCATCCTAGTAGATACTGGGATGAAAGACTCTGTGGATGAGTGAGTAGCATGAGGCAGAAAATACCCCTTTGACTGTACACTTAAAGCTGAAAGAGTAGATGATGCTACATGTTTTTTTAAGTGATCCTAGTGATATGTCAATATTCTTCAAGAGGAGAACAGAACCGACAAACGGATTTTGCGCTACAATCTTACTTGTGCTAACTTTCTGTAAATTCACTGTCAAGAAATAACTGGCTTTCAGAAAACAAGGACAACTTGTTATAAACATCAGTGTGCACACTGCTGCATGAAGTCTATTTCCATATGGATTTAATCCACACACCCAAAAACAAAACAAAACAAAACAAAACACCAAAATACAATAAAAGGTATTAAACATCCCCAGGAAAGCAGGTCAGGGGTCTTGTCAAACAGAGCAGTTTCTTTTTAAAGTTGGAATATATATTTTAACTCCTGAGATTTTATGCAAATGCTCCTCTTACAATGGAATTATATCTTTTTGGGGGAGGGGGACACCAGGAATTGAACTCAGGACCTTGCACTTGCCAGGCAGGCACTGTGCTACTGAGTTACATCCCCACCCCAGTGGAACTATATCTTGATAAACCCATTGAAAGTTGAAAATATTATAAGTCAAAAATGCATTAAATACATCCAATCTACCACACACCTTCACTTGGCACTACAATCCACTGGAGAGTGTGGGTTGGGATTGTGTGTCTGCCCAGAAGCTATGACTCGCTGCTACTGCTGCCTCTGGACTCACAGATCACCAACCCAGAAAACAGAAAAACTCCGTTTGCTTTCTGCTGAATGACTGTGGCTGAGCCGCCCTCGTCAAGTGCCTGAATCCTAAAGGTGAAGTCAGGAGCCATTCATGGGAGGAAGTCATCTGCCTGCCTGCTGGCAGGTGTGTCCATACCTACCTACCCTCTGGCTGTTTTTTCTTTCACATTCTGTGCAAGCACAATACCCACTATAAGCTGAACACTTAACTCAGAGTAGTTTTCTTTTTTTTATATTTTATTTTTTAAATTTATTTATTTATATTTTAACGTGAAGAGTGAAAAATAGAAGCAAAAACAAAGAGAACAAATGACATAAACAGGGTAACATACAATGATACATATGTTACAGATTTTCACAACATGGATGGATGGCTATATACACACACATATATATATATATATATATATATATATATATATATATATATATATATATACACTTTTTTTAAATAAAGCAATCCAACACAAATTAGTAGTCCACAATAGAAGCAAGTTATCCACAGAAATTGACTTGAGCCATTCAAAGCTCATTATATTAATATAACTTTATATACCTCCATTTTATATTTTTATGCTGGATGGTTAAGACGGAGTTAAAGCAAGAACTATGTAACAAAAAATGTAACTTTTGTATCAGATAAGGTCAGTCAGATACTCTCAGGTTTTATCCTGTACCACTCTTTGTAGATCGCTTGTCAATGTCAGCCATGTGGATGAGTCACAGCCATTGCTTGACCAATTTGCTCTCTGTGGAAGCCTGAGAGTAAGTTTTCTCTCCATGTGACTCTCCTTAGGAACACTATACATCATTGATTGTAATTCTGTGGCCCCATAATCTCCTTGATCAGAAAATTTGGGGCATTTCTGAGTTCCATGTTACAGTACAGGTTCTCCTATGACCTGAATATTCACTGCCCTTGAAAGGCTAGGGCCAAAATGTTGGCTGACCTTGCAGCCTTTCTTTTTCTCCAATTTTTGATCTGCGAACTTAGGTTGTTAACCCTCCAGAAGAGAAGTTTATTATTACCCTGCAACATATGCAGTTCAGTTTACCCACACTATTAATCTAAATATCAGACATCATAGGCATAACATGGAACATGTATTTTCCATCAAGTATTGAGATACTAAATTCTAAGTCCATGCAGAATATGAAGAAGAAAAAAAAATTAAAAAATATGAATGAACACTTACATATATTTATATAAATATTTAGAAATCCATCCATATACAGCATAGTATCATTGTAGCATGACTGTCTTGTGACATTTTTTGTCTTATTTTTCATTTACTACCCTTTAAAAAAGGGCAGTGTAGTAATAGCTGGGATGTCATGACAAGAAGTACATATTTAGAAGACCAGAATGGCAGCATTTGGAGTGTGACCCTTCTATTACACTTTGTTAAATTCAGTGCAGTTGCTTGGCTTACAGGCATCAGCACATATAGTTAGTTGGGGTGAGAATCCTACCACTTAACTGCTAGTCTCAAAGTACTTTCCCCACAGAGTACCTGCACCTAATTGACAAAGTGCAGGTCTCACTCTTCGAGCTGCCTGGCCACTGTCTTAAAAGTAACATTCAGGGTGAATCATGACAGACCCTTCCGCGTCTGCTCACATGTGAGTTGAGATCTGGCAAAGAAAAGCACTTTCTGTGAACCATTACTGGTTATCACCTTCTGAGGAATGCTCGGGTGATCCCTGAGGGCCGAAGGGTAATTTTCCCAGGATCTTTTGCTCTGGCTTGGCTGTCCAGGAAAGAATTTTTCCAAGGGAATGTCCTTGATTATATTCTGAGATTCCTGTGTTTTGTGTTTTCAACTTTTTTGAGGTTATGGGCCCCCTTTGGAAATTTGATGAAAGCTATAAACTTTTTGCAAATAACATGTACATATGTAATTTTGCATAGTTTCAAGGGTTAAAGGCATCTGTGTGAGAGGCTTGTTAGCTTATGTTTTAATAGGAAACTCCCTGGACTTTTCATAGTAGTTGGCAGATCTGCTGTTCCCTGGAATGTGTTATGCACAGACCAGACTGCATCTGTCTCCCATGTCTGCTGCCTGTCCATCCTTGGAGACAGAGATGATTTTATTTACCTGTTGGGCAGCTCCAGGGGAATGTGCAGCCACCCTGCATTCAGCAGCTAGGGCAGCTTTCTTACGCCCCTGGTAAGTAAGGACAATAACAGCTTCTCAATAAGGTGGTGGTTGGTTGTATGGGTGGGCATGCACGTATATGTATAGCCACATTGCACACATACCATGCATTGGGGGCTCCAGGCCAGAGCCAGGTGGGTGAGCCTCGGAGCTGCACAGAGATGCAGACCTGGATGGCATCCTGGTGCTTCCTGCGGGGCAGTCATTCCTCAGTACAGAGCATCCTCGCAGCTTTTCTGGATGGACCAAATTGCTGTCCTCATCTTCACTTATAATCTCATTAACAGCTTCTAAAAGCCTTCAATCCTGATTGCCTTGCCAGGTATTGTCAGAACTCTTAAGCTTTGTTAGCATGCTGGATGGGAATTGATACGTGCATTTTCTTGGATTTTATTTTGTATTTCTCTACCAGTGAAGCTGAGTATTTCTTCGCATTTTTTGAACATAGAAGTTCAAAATATTTTCACCATGTCTTTGTCTTTAACTTGTTTATAATGCCTTTTGTTATGGACAAGTTTTCAGGGTGGATTGAGCTAGACGTCTCCCTCTCCCGTTGTGATTTCTGCATTTAGATCTTGTTCCAAAATTTCTTTACTAACCAAAGATCATAAAGACATCCCTTACATTTTCTTCTGACAGGTTGAAAGTCTTGTTTTCACACTTGTGTATTTCATCTGTTTAGAGTTTATTTTGTGTCAGGTATGAGGTGGGAAGTTTAATTCCCTGATTTCAGTGCAGATCTCCTACTGACCCAGTGCCTTTGGCTAGTTCTCGCTTTCTGTGTATCTGATATTTTAAGAAAAGTCAAACAATCTGAAGTTTATGTAAACTCTACTAATTTTTAATTGTTCATGACCGATGTGGATTTCTATTTAAATATTAAGTGGACCAAAGAGCAACATTTCTACACTCAGATCCTTCTTTGGCAGTGAATTTGTAGCTGCTGATGTAATCGTTCTGGGCAAACCATCTGCTCCAAGGGCCTCAGATTGCTGCCTGCTCCTTCATGCGTTTGTACTTTGGCCTTGGTGAGTGGCTGACCTCTCAGCGTCGTGATTTCTCTTCATTACCACGGGGATGATATCAGCATGATGCAGTGTGTAAAAGTCTTTATCCTAGGCCTGGTCCATGCGTCGTGTTTGACAGAGATTAGCGTCCCTCAGCGTTGTCCTCATCCTGGCTTTTCCCTGTTCGGCAGAGATTGGTGCTTCGTGTAGCAGGCAGGGCTAATATGTGTTCACGGCCTAACAGCTCTCCTTAAGAATGTGTTTAAGCTGCACTGGGCTGTTGGTTAAACCGATAGGGATGGTGGTTCAGAGTCCCTTGGGGTCTGCAAAGGTAGATTTGTGCAAATACCTGGACTGCGGCGAGGGTGGACTTCTTCCTGTTGTAGAGATTTTAGCGCTGGCTCTGGGCTCCTGGAAGGGGCGCAGCAGGGGGGCCCTGTCCTAGCAAGATTAGGGGAGCCCTTCGGAGGAGCAGCCCTTTGAGACCCTACGTTTAAGGCCACATTGGGAAGGAAAAGATAAGTAAAGTGGCCCATGAAGACATTTTCCACTTATTCAGCTTAAGGTAATAACAAAGGTTTAGACTTGGAGCCAGAAGGGAAGAAAGAAATTTTAGAGTCTGAGCAGCAGGAAATAGCTGGTCCTGGTAATTCCCAAGCTAGGATAAACAAAGAACAGGGAGAGCTACCTTCTGCTCATGCACGTGGGTGCACGCATGCTCTCTGAGCTTTGGGGCCCTCAAACTCAAACCTGTCACACTGAGCTATGCCCTGAGCCTTTTTATATTTTGTTTGGCCTCTCTACATACCCTAGGTAGGAATCCAACTTGTGATCCCTGTGCCTTGCCCCCCCCCCGGAATGCTGGGATTGTAGGTACACATCACCATTCCCCCAGGTGGGGCTGTGGTCTTTTGACCTTCAAGGGGTCAAAAGCTTGAGCAGGCTTAGTGTGGTGAGGCAAGTTTCCTCGGAGTGGGATGAGTGGAGGGCAGCCATGTAGCCAGAGGAATGTCACCCGGGGCTCACCCGGGAGCCTGGCCCTGGGACATCGAATGGGGCACAGGGAATTGTGTGAAATTATTTAAAAGGCAGACAAGTTGTTTATTCTCTTTGAACATTTTAGTGTATGTGCTGCTGAAGCAAGCACTCTTTGGACACTTTATTTTATTTCTGTCTAATGTATTTAGTACAGGGTCTCGCTGTGCAGTTCAGACTTACCGTGGTCCTCCTGTTTACAGCCTCCCAACACTGGGATTACAGGCATGCAGCACCACACCTGCTCTTGGTTCACCTTGCCCAGAGGTGGGACTAGCATGGCTCACGGTGCTGGGGATCAAACCCCAGTCCCTGCGCTTACCTAAGCAGGTACTTAGACCACCAAGTGCACTCGCGGACCCCTCTTTAGACATTTTAGGACCACACGCTGACGTGCATGCTCTCTCTGTGGTCTGGAATAACCCTAAAACCTGAGGTAGTCTATTGGTAACAGGCTGCATCTGTAAGCTCAGAGCAGGGAAATGACCTCACCCCAAAGGCAGAGCCAGGGACCCAGTTTCCGGCACCTCCTGCCTAGTGCAGGAGGTGACTCCAGAGGCTGGGTGGGGCTTTCCTTAACTGCTGCTTCCTCTTTACTCTTACTGTGCCCTCCTGACTTCGCAGTACACTGCTCGTAAACATTCTTTCTAAATGCTATTCTTATTTTCTTGTCAATGGAATGTCATCATTTTTGCTTCCTTCCAGCATAGGCTGAAGGAGAGGAGGGCCTGCCCCAAGCCCTCCTAAGGAAAGCTTGTCACAGTGTTCAGACAGTAGCTCATGAGCATCGAGATCATGCCCACATGGCAGCTATGGGACCCCATGTGTAATTAAGGGGCTGCAGTGCCTCGTTAGGAGGCGATTTATGGACTTGTGCTTGGAAGCTGGAGCCTAGAACTGCTGTGGGCTTACCTGACCTTCTGTGTGCAGCTTAGCAGAGGGTCCCTGAGTGATCCCTCCATCCCTTGGGCAGCGCTCAGATGGGAAGTGTGTGCACCAGGCTCAAGGCTTCACCTGAATTCCACATTTCATCCCCTGGACTAAGCACTGAGCAAAAAGGATGATTGCTTAATCTAAACAAGCTTTGCTTTTTCTTTCCTAACTTGACCAGTCTTTCTGCGCATGCCCTTGTCCTCTGCTCTTCCTTTAGACATACAGTGCCTACAGCAAGAGGCACCTGTGATGCCATTGGGCAAGGTTGTCTCCGGGAAGCTCCAAAGGCATTCCCTTGTGAGGGCCTCAGAAGACAGTGAAGGTGGATCAGAGAAACAGCTCATGTGGTCCAGGAGGTGTAAGCAGCACATAGGAGGCCAGGTGACACAGGCGACAGTGGATGGCGGCTGATGTGTGTCACTTTGTCTCCCTCATCCTGTGACACTTGAGAGCACATGTAAGGCATATTTTCCCACCTAAACGATTCCAACTTGCTGTCCATTTCCAGATAGTTAAATCAGTGCCATTGTCTCCTTCCTTTTCACTTATATGTGTATCTGTTTAATTTTTATGATTTTAATTGAGGTATAACTTAGACAAGGATAACTGTATCAAAGCATGCTACTCAGTGGGTGTTTGCACACTGGGAACTCAGGTCAAGAAACAAGATAAGTCTAATGCTCAATGGGAGGTATGCCGTGTCCCTTCTGGTGTCCAGTTTCTCCAGGTTAGCTATGTCCTGGCTTTTTGATCAATCATTATAAGGCAAGTAGAGTGAAATAAATCAGATCCTCATGTGTAAACCTAGTATCGTCTCACTAGTGTGAAAACCCAAAAGAATAACTAAAATCTGAAAGGTATAGTAGATATTGTGAAAGGGAAAGAATTTGTTCGTTGGGAAGGCAAAACTAGGATGAGGAAAAGGACAAGTGAAAGAAAGGATGAAGACATATTTAGGTGTATGTGCAAGATGGTTTGGATGCTTGTACTGCTCATTTCTACTGATCTTTTGAAAGTAGTAATTAATGCTTAAATTTTTTTCTTTTAATTCTTTTGAATTTCTTTCTTTCAGATTTTAATTATTCTTTTAGGTTCTCACACTAGTGAGATAATAATAATTCTTTTGTTATTGTTTTGGTTTGGTTTTTCTTTAAACCAAGTTTTATATGTGTTAACCTGAACAGCTAACTTGAAGATAACATCATGCAGTACAGCATCCATTGTTGAATTCTGTTACTTTGTTCAGTGAAATCTTGTATCACTTCTAATGCTGCTGCTTTCTATCACTAGTTTTTATTCTTTAAAAACAAAATAAAATGAAATGAAAACCAAAAGCCCACCCTCCTCGTGACCATCTCCCAGATCAGGTCGTAGCATCTGTCTGCCGTGGCGCACCCACCTTCCCTGGAGCTCTGTCCCCATCACTGCTTCTCTGCAACGAGTCAGGGCTCTGTGGACCTTCGGGGTGAGCGCTCCCTGTGAGCCTGTGCGCTGAGTACTGCCCGATGGGTGGAGGCGAGGACAGGACAGGAGTCTCCCTGCCTGCTCGCTGAGCCCTGTCCCTCTGGAACACCCTTGCTGCTCCGCTTTCCTTGACAGTCCCTACACGCAGAAGCAGCAGTGGGGCTTCCATTCTGCAGGCTTCGTGGGGCCCCAGGGAGACTTGTAGTTCCCGAGAAGACCCTCAAGGTTGCTTCTGCAGTGCTATATCCTCTCATGGTCTCCCGCGAGGGCCCCGTTGCCCTGCCCTGCTAGCCTCTGGGATTCCCTGGGGCTGTGCAGAAGGGTTCCAGGCTCCAGTTCTCCAGACCTAGCAATGTGTTACTTTTACGCGAGTCTTGGAATTGCCTCACTCTTCCTTCCTAGGCCGTGTTTACGAGTCTTTTTTAGAACTTTTCATAGGAGCTGGGAAATTCCAAGGAGTCCGCTGCAGATGGAAACGAGCGGTGATGTGAATGACTTGGACTGTGTCTGGCACAGTGCTGGGTCTCTGCTGCCTTTACAGGGGTCCCTGGTTGTAACCCTTGTGCCAAATGACGGAAGAATGTCACTGCTGCGCTTCCAAATGCAGCTAACAGTTGAGGTGTTATGTGATTTTAAATACGAGCCATAGACACTTCCACTCGACCACAGCATTCATTCTTCTCTACCGCATGTCTTTGTCGCTGGTGCAGCTTGAGGCATGTGCAACTTTGCAGCTCGATTTCTTATTACTTGAACATGCTCTAAGTATCAGGCGTGACCTCTCAGGGGGCCGTGGGGCCGTGGTATTGTGCAAGAAATCAAATGAAGGAGCATGAGCTCAGGTGGCCGCTTCTCTTATTCATCATCTGTGAAAGTGGGGTGGGGCTGCATCTGTACCCAGCTTACTCTTGCGGTCTATTAGGCTGTGAGGGCCACCTAACCAAATACCAGACGCATTGGCATCTGCTATGGGCAGTTCTCACAGCTCTGGAGGCTGGAAAGCCCAGGATCAAGGTGCTGGTAGGGCTGGCTTATACTGTGGGCTCTCTTTCCTGGCTCGGAAATGGCTGCCTTTTCACTGTCACCTCATGCGACTTCTCGTGTCTACTTTGCAGACACAGGAGGACACATCTACTCTCAGGTGTCTCTTCCTCTTATAAGGACGCTAGACTTACTAGGCTTTTACTTTTACAACTCTACCTAACCTGAATCACGTCCTGAAACTCACTATGTTGAATCACAGCCACAGGATTTGTTAAAAGTCCAACTCCTAGAATCCAGGAAACACACTTCCACCCACCCCTGGACAGGATTGAACTTCACACCGTCCCTAACCTTTGCCACCTTCTGGCTAACTCTCCCTCATGTCCATGCCTGTGACTGCTCTAAAGTCAATCTCAGAGTTCAGAGAGATCATAACTCCAGGCACGTGCTTTACACAGGTCACAGGTCAAAGGTCACAAGACCGGATCAGGAATGTGCCTCTCCTTCCAAGTGTATCTGTATCTGTCCAGGGAGCACATGAGTCCCCTGCGGGGAGATCTAATCCTGTGGCAGGCTTAGATGCCTCACTCCTCACATGGCAGAGACATGTTTAGGCAACATGGATCGCTCCTCTTTCCAGTCCTACCAACTTCACAATCTCCACTTCCCATAGACAGGGCTATGTCCTATCCCACCAGTGAACAGGAAGCATTTATAGCGAGAGAAAGTAGAGGAATCTAAAGATTGTTGACATAACGCTAGCAAAATTTGTCTTTGAATTATTGACCAAAATAAATGCTGAGCCAAGCAGCTGACTAGCATATGTGAAGGTGTTAATGATTTCAAAATTCACTAGGGTCTGCAGGGTGGCATCAGACTCTGCCCCCGGCTCACTGGACCATCGTCCTGCACTTTCTGCCCAGGAACGAGGCACACAGGAGCACCTGTGTGCACGGAAAGGCCTCCACATGTGCATGCAGGGTTGGATGCTGTGTGCTCAGTCATAGACATGCACAGGCTTGGTGGGTGGTGGTAGGGTTGGAGCAAAAGCCTCCACAGAGTCTCAGATGTTGAGAGGTAGGAGTTTGTGAGGGTGATGGGACTGGGGCTGTTCTGGCCTCATCAGGCAGGGGGTTCACCCACAGATGAGCTCGCAGCTGAATACACTGTGAGGGGGCAGGGCCTGGTTAGAGGATGTGGCTCACCTGGTACAGCCTCATTTCTGGCTCCTTGTCTCCATCTGCTTCCTGGCCCCTAGGAGTTGAGTGGTTTCTCCTCGCCAGGCCCTTTCTTCAAGATATTCTTATGTTGGAGCCAGCTGACCTTGGACTGAACCCTCCAAAACCAGGAGATAAAATGAACTCATCCCTCTTTAAGTTGCAGATAGCAGGTATTGTGTTCCAGAAACAAAGATGTGTCATGCAAGTGACTGCCAGTCCTGAAGGGCAGGTGCAAGGAGGTGGGCATCCATGTCTTCATATGCACAGGGCTCAGAAATCCTCGCAGGGCCATCGTACCTGCCACAGCAATGGTGCTTCCTGAAGACAGTCCCCAGCGGAGGAGCCGGTCCTGGACTCTCAGGAACATCTGCGGGTGAATGTGCTGAGAGGCAGCTCTGCTGTGACAGGGAACCAAAGGGGGCACTCGGGAGCACACTCAGGGTGGCAGGCAGAGTCCACTCTCAAGAGCTCAGTGGGCACCGATGTGACTGAAGCAGTGGTGACAGAGCCTCCGGGCTCTCGGGCATGGCTGAGAATCCCCGCTCTCCTCCCCTCTGTACTCTTTGCCTCTTTACTGTATGATGTTCTTGAGGCAATGCCCCTGGGGCCTGTGCTGCTGTTGCTCAGCTTAGAATCCACACCTGGCTGGAGGCCCATCATGTCCACGCAGTCAGGAAATACTTGATGAAGTATTTTTCACAATAAGAGACTGTCCAGGCTCCTCCAGTGACCCAAGGTGAACCTGCTGGGCCCTTTGCCTGGGAACCAGTCAAAGCCTATTCCTACTGAGGGCTCTGTGGGCTTCTTCTTCTTCTTCTTCTTCTTCTTCCTCTTCCTCTTCTTCCTCCTCTTCTTCCTCTTCTTCTTCTTCCTCTTCTTCCCCTTCCCCTTCCCCTCCTCCTCCTCCTCTTCCTCCTTCTTCTCCTCTTCCTCCTCCTCCTCCTCCTCTTCTTCTTCTTCTTGTTTTTTGTTTTTTAGATACAGGATCTTACTATACAGTTCAGACTCAGTGATCCTCCTGTCTCAGCCTCCCCAGTGCTGGGATTACGGTGCCCTGTGCGCCCGGGGTCCCAGAGCTGGCACAGCTTGTAGTACTGGGGATCAATCTCAGGACCTTGTGCTTGCCTAGGCAGGTGCTTAGGCTGCTGAGCTATCTCCCCAGCCCTCCCTGAGCTTCTTTAAGGAGGGTCATAATTGAGGAATGTGATGTTGGTCCCCCTGAGGCCCCCCTCCTATGTGTGTCTCTTCTGGACACACGTGCCATCTTGTCTGGAGGTTGGAAAATCTATAGGGCACCTCCATGTACATGGCTCACATTGGATGTGGCCTGTTAAGTGTTAACAGTTGCTTATTTCTCTTCCCTCCCCCTTCCCTGGCTTGTTTTGATTTCTGCATAATGCAGCACACTGTTGGCATAACATTTTTTGCTTCCACTTTATAAACCCTCCAGGAAACTCACTCTTCCATTTACACTTAACTCCTTAACCTCATCAACGGTCCTGACTTGGAGGAGCCACTCACTGCTCCTGCAGAGACCTTCAGGGCCCATATAGGGACTTGCCACACGATCCCCCCCTTGAGGACACCATCTCTTCCTAAAGCCCAGGTTCCTCGATGCACCCGGAAAACCTAGGCTGAGGGCCTTGGTGTCCCAAGGTGGGACCTGTAAGTAGCACTGGCCAGAGAATGAAGCCCAGGGTGGTTGTCTGTCCTTCCTTACTCTGACTTGCGACTGAGACTCTTGCATGCAGCAGCAGCTGAGGTGACACTGGAATACACAAACCATCTAACGGTGTTAACCTGTGCTGCTGAAGCTGCTAGGTGGCACCTGCCTAGCAGAAAGCCACCGTGCAGAGGGGAAACTGGGGCACTCCCTCCCTTAGAGAATGTGCCAGCACATCCATTGCTGGGCGTGGCAGTTGCAGTGACTGTGATGGCCTTACCCAGATATTTCTCCTCTAGCAGGAAGTTGGGATTTGTTCCCCATGCTTTTCATGTTAGCTGGTTTTGCCTCCTCTGAGTGTGGACACTTTTGTTCTAACAGTTCTATGGCTTCAGGGCTTATAGGTGTTCCGTTCATTCTGACTTCAGCTTCACATGTGCTGTGAGGTGGAAAGGTTCACATTTTCCCTTGCACGTAGACATCTAGTTGTCCCAGCACCCTTCGCTGAAAAGACCCTTGTTGCCCCATTGGACGGTTTTGCCACTTGGGTCAAAAATCTCCTGGTGGTCGATGCAAGGGTGTATTTCCTGGCAGACTCTCAGCTCTGTCTCGTTGATCTGGATGCCCCTCTCTCTCTATCCAGGATCACACAGTCGTTCTCATCACACTCAGTTGTATGAAGTTTCATATTTGTGAATGTGTGTCTTTTGGTGATCAGACTATGAAAAGCTGCGTCTGGCCCCTTTACTGCTTCACTGAACCTCAAGTGAGTTGCTGAAGTTTTTAGTTCTCTCTGGCCACTGAGTGTTAGGTGTAGGCATCTTGAATGGCAGTGGCAACCCCCGCTGTGCTGTGTTAGGGAGGAGGCCAGTGTCTCCCTGTGGGGCCATAGCTCCCATCTGTTCTTAGCTTAGCAATGAAGACCTTGGCTCACCGTCCCAGTTACTCTTCTCTCATTGCTGGGACAAATGCCCGACACCCAAAATGAAGAAAAGAAAGGTTTGCTTAGATCACAGTTGCTGGAGGTTTCAGTCCATACTCAGCTGGCTCCAGGCAGAGGGGCACTGGGCAGGGGGCATCAGTTCATGGTGGTGGCAAAGAGCAGAAGAGCCAAGGGAAGAGTAGTAGCAACAATGGCAACAGAGAGTCTGTCTCGCAGTCTCTCTTGAATTGCATTCAGGGTATTGCCCCAAGATGGGAGTAGTACTCACACCCATAATCCTAGAAGTACTAAAACCTATAATCCTAGTGGATCATGAGTTAATCTCAAACTCCATGACTGCCCGAGGCTTTGGGGGGACAACTAGACACAAACCATAGACTCACTCATCTTCCTCCCACCGTTTGAGCCTCAATAGCTCAGGAAAGAAGAGGGAAAGTGGGTTACCCGCCAGTGGCCGACTGCAGAGGAAGGGTGGGGTCAGGGAGAGGTCATCCCTGCTCTGCTCCACAGCTTGAGAGCTGCCTTGGGACCGAAAGCCGTGGACAAGCAGGTCTGGAGTGTAGAGCTTTTCAATTCAAGTCAGAGAAGCCAGGTCACCCTGGCCACCTCTCCTGCTGCCCTTCTAGAACCTCTCAGGGCACTTTCCTGATCCACTCAATGCCACACCTGTCCTTCAGAATCCTCTGGGGCCTGTGGCTTACTGCGGAGATGGTGGCCCCGTGAACCACAGACCTCAAGGAGCATAGAAGCAAAACAGCAGAGAAGAGCTGGGCATGGCGATGACGCACACCCAGGAGGATGAGGCAGGAGATTGCTGTGAGTTCCAGGCTAGCCTGGGCAGCATGGCGAATTTAAGGCCAGCCTGAATTACAGAGTGAGACCCTGTCTCAACGAGAAAAAGAAAAAAAATCAAAACACCGAAGAACAGCTGCAGAGGAAAATGAACCTGAGTTAAATCACTTAAATAGCAGAGTTAGGAATGAGAGGCTGCGCTTAGAATTGAATTTCTTATTGTGACTGGTGCTGAGGTTTTCCTTTTGCCTGCTGATAGGACGTGGTTTTGCAGTGTGCAGCAGACCCGCGCTCCACGTTTGTTTTCGCCTACTGGCAGCTTCGTGTCAGTCCTCGGAGCATTTGGCAGACGCCCATGGCCATGTGCAGAGTGGTGAAAAATTTGAGTCACCAGACAGGCGTGCTCCCAGCTGAGGTTGAACAAGGCCACATTCTGCCTTCCTGTTTCAGCTCGCCTACTATAAACAAGCGCCTTTTCACAGTGGATTTAGTGCCACGTTTTTAGCATTTTTGGGCTTTTTCTTGGTGAGTTCACTGCTGAAAATGGCCCGACCATTGTGCTTGAGGGCTGTGTGAGTGTTCTGAGCACAGGCCTGTTAGGATGAACCTTATGGAGAAAATATGCGGGAGGGAAGAAGGAAGGATAAATTCCCCATGCAAGCGTGAGTTGCAGGGCTGTTGGCTCAGAGTTCAATGCTGGGGATCAAATCATACTGAATAAGTTACCCTTAAACAGAAACACTTATGCAGATCGGGTGACAAAAGCCTACGTAGAGGCTCATGGGAAACTAGCTCTGTATTTCCCCTGCTAGCAATGGCTCAGTGTTCAATAATTCAGTGGTCACAGCAGCTTTTTAGACTCCACCTACCAATATGAGTTCAGTCCCCAGTGGTGTGCTGTGTGCGCACACACACACACGCATGCACACAAATATGTATGTATGAATTTAAATTTTACTTCTTTATTTTTTAAATGTATTTGGTTGTTACAGGGCCTCACTACACAGCTCGTATTCATGGTGATCCTCCTATTTGCAGTGCCCCCAGTGCTGGGATTACAGCATGTGCTACATTACAGGCAAGTGCTACAAGGCCCGGACTCTGTGGCCCACTCAGTCCACCCTGGGGGCAGGGCTAGTGTGGCTTGTGATTCTGGGGATCAAACCTTGGTCCCAGATCTCGGTCCCTGCACTTGCCTAAGCTTGCATAAGCAGGCGGTTTAGCCTGCTGAGCTATGTCACCAGCCTTAAATTTAAATTTTATATATACATATATATATAACCTACCTACCAAGAGTAGCAAAAATTGGCTGTAGGTATTTTTCATCCATCATACTAGATTCTAAGGTCTTTGCCCTAAAATGCTGTTCCACATTCACATTCCTGCTGCTTGTCCATGTGTTAGGACCAAGCCTCAACAATCGAAGAGTTGCCAAGTGAATACATGTGCATTTATCTCTTGTCACTGGGGCTGTGGTATCCTGTGATACCCCTGGCAGTGGTGGAACCCTGAACAGTGGGCAGGAGAAGCTTGACCATTTCGTTTAAATGTGAACAGACCCTGTGTGGCTCTGACTCATGGGCAGCAAAGCCAACAGCTGTGAGTTGTTACGCACAGTGATTTATTGGATGAGCCCAAGTTTACACAGTTGGGTGATGTTTACTCCGTAAATCTAAAGAGGATCAAATGGTCAGCTGGGAGTTTATGAATTTAAAGCTTACACTGTGCAGTTTTCTACTGAAAAAGAAAATAATTAAGTGTCCTCATCTGATCTCTCCTCCAAAATTGTGCTCCTACAGAGAAGGGAGGAGAGACGCCTGTGTCCAATTGGGAAGGCAAGCGGGGGACCTGGTGGCCACAGTCCCCTTCTCTGGACAAAGGCGATGTTCTTCCCCTGGGGCAGAGCAGCCCACCATGGCCTCCACTTCTGCCCTCTGTGTTTCAGGTTTCAAAAACGTATGTTTTGCTTCCCTGGCTGGTGCCGGAGATACAGTAGAGGGAGAACCACTGCTTAGGTGACAAGCACATTTCCAATGTCACCAGCTACCTGAACTGCACACTGAGAACGACAGTCCCGGGGGCTTTTTCCTTTGGCCTCTCACTTCCCTGACTGTGGTGAACCACCTTGGATAAATGGACCTTCACAGCACTATGCATATTGATTGTACTAAGCTTAAGCCTAATCTAATATTTACTATGAAGTTTAATTTGACTTCATAATAAAAAGAGAAAATGAGAAATATCTCAGGCTGGCCAGATAGCTCAGCAGAGTAAATCACCTGCTTAGACAAATGATCACCAGCTTACTGTGCTGGCCCTGCCCCGGGAGCACACTGAGATGGTGGTAGAGACTGGGTGTGGTGGAGAGAATCACGATGAGTCTGGTCTGCATAGTGAGACCCTGTCCATCTATAGACCCTGCCCTAAATTTGAAAGGAGGAAAAAGAAAGAAAAATGAGAAATATCTCTAATTCATTTTCTACATCGTAGAAGTAGCAACTGTGAATACTATATACTTATCTTCTAATCTTTTGATTTATAGGACTAAAAACATTTGGACTAACACCTGACATGTACTGTTTCACTCAGATCTCCACATAAGAAGCATTAAGATTTATGAAAATCTTCTAAATCCTCAGCAGTTACTAATTTCTGTTTGTTAACAAGCTCTGGTGTGGGAGGTACCAGGCTTATGAAGATGAATTGGGGTATTGAAGGACAGCCCTGCATTTTTATCATTTGGGTGCTGATTAACCGTGTAACTGGCAACTGAGCCTCAGTTTCCCCATCTATAGCCTGAGACCCATGATACCATTAAGGAGGGACGAGCAATCTTGGTTGTGGTTAATCACAGTCAACACATGCCACCGGGCTTTCTGCCTGCCCTTTGTCCCAGGGAGCTGTGCCAATGTATGAAGTTAATGTTTTCAAATACTTTTAAATCACAGAAGCCAAAAGCCATAGAAAATGCTGCTGCGGGGGCCTAGGAAGCCCGCACTATGGGACTGTGGGATACTGGGAGGGGCTGTGATGCTCAGGCATCAGGGCTTCTGCTGCATCCTTTTCCAGTAAGAGTAGAGGAAGACCAGTTGGTCTTCATTTCTTTACAAGCCCTGATAGGGGTTTTGGTGGGCTTTTCCAGTTTGGCTTCTTCAGGATCAGTAGCGGGAATGAGTGTTCGTCGGCTCTCTGTTACTACAACAAAGAACCAAGAAGAAAAGGTTAATTTTTGCCTTGCGATGTTGGTGCTTCCAGTCCCTGGTCAAGTAGACCCATTATGTCTTCAAGCGTCTGTGTGGGCCCCAAATGACAATGGCGGAGAGTGTGTAGCCCAGCTGCTCATCTCTCTCCCAGCCAGGGAGATGGAAAGGAAGAGGAAGCAACGGTGGCCTGCGGACCCCTCCAAAGCCACGCCCCCACCGCCTACTTCCCGCCCACTAGACCCCACCTCTTAAAGGCTTTGCAGCGCAGCCTTGTTACCTAAGCCCTGAGGACCCCTGCTTGCCAGACCGCCGTTTATTTCCATAAAACATCCACTCCTGGTGGGCTTTGCTATCTACTAAAGCTCCACGGCTAATCATTTATTTCCCCCATAGCTGTCACTTTTACAACAACCTGGGTTTTCTCCAGGCTTTATTTTGCACATTCAAAGTGTTTCCACATCATTACTCATGAACCCACACAGTTCTTGTGTGAGCTCTGTTATCAGTGGCCATTTTCTTCTTTGTGTTTTTTCTTGCTTGGTTGTATAAGCAGGCTAGTCGTCATTGTAATTAGTTCTTAAATACCAGGAGCTTTTGTGCAAAGGAAATTTTTCTAACTTAAAAAGTCATCTGCACCTTAGACAAATTAAAATGCCATTATTAGGGCACCACTGTTTCCTAGCATTGTGTGCTACATGTCAGGGTGGACAGTGGGTCTTCTAGCTTTGATGCAGAGAGCTGCCAGGCTGGGAATGTGTTTGCGTGGCGTTTAGGGTCTACTGCTTCAGCAGCAGAGCCCAGGACAGCTGGATCAGCACTTGTGGCCTTGCTGTGACTCCCTCCCCTCCTCTCTGTACGACTTCTCTAGAGCTTGCACATCTGATTGTTTCTAATTGATTCATTGACCCAGAGAGGCTGTGGGCTGGGTTGGGGAGACACTCTAGGCCTGTGTGTGTGTGTGTGTGTGTGTGTGTTTGTGTATGCTGTCTAGTGGTGGTCAGTCTCGAGAGCATGTTTAAACAAAACCAGGATAATGACCTTTGGTTCAGAGAATCCAAAGTGTGTCCTTTCCCACTGTCATTTTGGTCCTTGAAGTGGTCTGCATTGATGGATCCTGGTATCCCCCTGGGGAAAGTGTCTCAAAGCCCAATAAGGTTCAATTTCTTTTTCCCCCCATTCATTTGTTTAACACTGCTGCTTCCTCCTCTTTCTCCTCCTCCTCCTCTTCTTCTTCCCCACCCTCTCCCTCTCTCCCTTTCTCCCTCCCCCTTCTTCTTGTCCCTCTCTTTTTCCCTCTCCCTTTCCTTCTCTCTCCCCTTCTCCCTCCCTCCTTTCCTCTCCCTCTCCCTTTCCTGGTCCCTTTCCCTCTCCTCCTTCTCCTTCCTCTTTCTGCTCTTCTTCTCTTCTTCCTGTTTTTGCTCTTCCTCCTTCCCTTCTGCCTCCTCCTCCTTTTTCTTTCTCCCTCTTAGCCAGCCATGTTGCATGTTCCCAATACACATAGATGTGTATTTACTGGGCTCAGGTATAGGGGTGTGTGTGTGTGTGTGTGTGTACTGCCAGCTGAGTCACCTGCCCAAAGCTCTAGAACCAAATCTTCAGAGGCAGCTGTGTGAGCTGTTCCCATGCATGGTGGAGCATGTGCTCTGCATGCAGACAAAGTCTGCATAGTTTGTTTTGTGTGTGTTTTTTGCAGTACTGGAGATGCAGCCTAGAGCCTTATATATCTCATGCGTACTAGGGCTCTGGCCTCCAGGGAGCTACACCCCAGCCCAGACTTACTTTTATGGAACCCACTACATGGGATTCTCCCACTATTGCTCCCCTGGACAAGGATAACAATGACCGTCTGTAGCAGGTAGAGGTTATAGAAAAGCAGTGCCGGGGCTGGCCTCAGGTGTAGGGGATTAGTTGGATATGATGCGAACAAAGAGGACATTGCTTTTGGTATTTGGGAGCAGGAAGGAAAGGTCGTCCACAAAACCTTCCCCATAGGGTTCTCCCCAACCCTTTATCAATTCTTCCTGTCCTTCTAAAACATATTCAGAAAGTTAGTGGGAGGAGCCTCAGGTTTGGGGACGTGCAGCTCGGCAGTGGACAGCACCTGCATTGCAGGACGTCCTGCCCTTCTTCAGGGTCCTTCTTCATGGCTCATCCGTGGCATGGGGCTGGTAGGCGGAGCCCCGCTGGGTCTAGCCTGCATCTGCGCATCATTAGCTACTGCCTCGCAGCAGTGTGCCTGCAGAGCTGCATCTGGCGGGACTTGGCAGGGCAGGCTACCAGACCGCCGCCTCTAGCCGCCCAAGACCTACTGGAGTATCTGTCTTACAAGGGTTGGGGGTGGCTTGCAGAAGGGTAGACCCCAACAGCAAGAGAAGGCACAGGGTGGGATTCCTAGGGTACTGCTGTGGTGAGGAATGTCTGTCCTGTGTGTAGGAGCAGAAGTGTAAAGAACTGTGTGGGCTGAGGTGCTCTGGAGAGCCAGCCTCGGATGCGTGGCCAGCAGAGGCTCCCTGCACCCTGCCCGGCATTCATCAGATGGCTTTGTTCACGTGCATTCCTCTGGAAGAAGCACTTTGCCCCCTGGAAAACCCCCACCCCTTCTCCAGCCCTGCCCACCACTGTCCGCTAATCCAGCGCCTCCCGTCCTCTGTGGGCAGCTTCTGGCACACGCACCTCCCCTCACCGCATTTCTTCCTCCCGGTGTATGCTGGGTCTTCCTCTCTCAGGTGAACGCCACAGGCACAGCCCTGGGCAGGCATGAGTAGGCTGCTCTGGAGTCGGCAAGGACTTTGCAGGTCCTCACTCTCCCAGAGTTCTCTCATCCCTGGCTCCAGCCCACTGTCTCTGAGGAGGATGAGAGAAGCATCCAAAGCGTACCACGCAGCCCTCCAAGGCCATGCTCCATGGCCCCCAGCCAAGACCCAAGCTCACACCCATCTGAAGAGCATCTGAAAGAACCATCTGCCTGTGCAGGTCCAGCTATGGGTAGAGGCACAGGGTGCCCAGAGTACAAAGTTTAAGGCAAGCTGTCCCTCCTTTGGGAGTACACAGATACAGGGCCAGCCTCTTAGTGGAAGAGCATCCTTCAGCTTGGCACAGGGGACACTTCGCTGGCCTCTGCCCTGCCAGGGCTGTGCTGAGGTGGCCCTGGGATCTAGCCGACCCCGCTGATCTTGGGGAAGTTACCCTTCCTTTCCATCTCAGTTTCCCTCGTCCTGAGTGAGGAGATTAAATCAGGTGATGTGAATAGGCCAGTCAGCACATGTCTTGGTCAAGTCTCACTACCGTTGTTATTCGGGGCCTCCCCCATTCTGAAGAGGATGTGTCTTGTGTCTCCGCTGCAGGAATTGCTTACTTAGGAGGTGTGTGCAGTGCTAAGAGGAAGTGTGTGCTGGCCGAGGACAATGGGCTCAACCTCGCCTTCACCATCGCCCACGAGCTGGGCCACAAGTAAGTAGGAGCCCCCAGTGTCCCGCTGCCTGGAGTGCCTCCCTCACCGCGCATTTCCCACCGCACTCTGAGCCTTGCTGCTCCGTGCTTTGGCTGCTTCCGCTCCGCTCAGCCTGCCATGAGCCCAGGAGATTACTGAGCCAGGCTGGCTTTGAGTGTTGAAATCTTAATTTGAAGCGCCTGTTTACTCTTAAAGCCAACCCAGTAAGGGGAAGAGGTTCTCTGCGTGTTGTCTTTTGTCAACTTTGTTTCCTTGGGTCAGCGTGATATTTGACACACCCCGAGTGCATCATCTCAATTACAGGATTTATCTTCAGACTGTTGATTTTGTTTTCTTTTCAGCCAGTTTCAAATATGACTTCTGCATATACAATGCAAGTGTTTTAGTTCTAAAGAATAAACAGCAGCTATCTTTGTATATATATATATGTATTTTTTGTTTCTGATGGAATGACCGCAGAACCTCAGAGCCCATAGATATCTGAGGGAGAATTTGAGCCAGCCTCCTTTTCTGCAAAGGAGGAAACCCGAGGGTCAGAGGGGTGAGTGGCCACCCAAAGTGTCAGTCACCTGCAGGCAATTTCAAGGGGCAGCAAGCCAGCGACTCTGCAACTATAGCCTGAAGGTTTACGCTTTCTCCTGGAGTGAATGTCTGCTTTATGTTTCTCAGAAGGAATACTGTGATATGGCTCTGTATTTTTTTAACTTAAAAAAAAAAGATTAAATGGAAGCCAGAGCATACAAAACAATGGGAAAATTTATATAGGGTTGTACAAAACATAATTCAGTAGAAGTATCTCATGGGCCTTTTTAAAGATTTTTCTAATGACCTGTGCAGAAAAATGTCTGGGATCTTAACGGTTCAGTGTAGCTTTTGCAGGAGTAAAACCAGTGTACAAAAAGCAGTATGAAAGCCATGGTTTTCCTCTAGAATTAACAATATTGGTGGCTTTACTTTTTGTCCTGTTTATCTGGTGCCATCGTAATGTTTTCACTCCTGTGGAGGGATTTGTAGCAGTTCCTTTGGACTTGTGGGGTCCCATGGTGAGCGTAAAGAGTAGAATGCTGGTGTGTGGAGGCTGGGTGCACAGCATGAGGGGCCCCTTACTGCCCTGGGCTAGCAGAGCCAGGTGAGTGGTTGTCTCCACACTGTCACTTCATCATGGCGTTACCTTTTAATATGGCTGGAAACTCTTGGACCCTCCTGTGTTAACATTCAGTGCCATCACATTTGTGTTAACCTCTCTGAGCTGCTAAGATGGTTTTGACAGGCATCTCTGTTTAAAGGGCATGGTGCCCAGGAATTAAGCCCCAGTGGTGTCAAGCAGGGCTGGGAAAACATTTGCCACCATCCAGGTTGTGGTGGGTATTTGAAGAGTAAATTTAAATAAGATGATTTGAGCTACAGTCGCGTGAATCGCGATGGCCCCCTCAGCCCTCAGCACTGTGGTGTCGGCCAGAAGACTCTTCGCACGCACTTGTGAGCACACTGTGGGTTTCTTTTCTCCTTGGATGGTTCAGAATGAAGAGGGCTGCTTTCCCTTGATGACCTGTTGGACTATACTGGTCCAAAGCCTGGCGTGTTAGCACAGGAGTTCTACAGAGAGGAATGCTTAGATTCAATTGTGCTGTAGCCCCTTTAGCTATAGTCTGCTCTGAATTTCTTGGAGGGACCTTTATAGCTTGCCATTAGGCTCTGATTACCTACAAAACAAACACTTTATTGTTAATCAAAGAAAATACATCCCACCACACTCAGGCCTCCCCCTTGTTCGGTGGTTATGGTTTTTCCCAGGAAGTATGTTGTGTCACATCAGTCTCCAGCTCTGGGAAAGCAGATGCCCCCAGACTGCCACATTGTCCCTATCCACAGGTCTTCCTGATCACGCCAGCTCAGGGAAGCTGGCAATATCATGCGGACTGCTTGAATAAACCAAACCCTTGACACACTGCAAAGCCAAGCACTGAGCTGCTTCACAAATAACCTGAAAGCTGATCCAGGTTTGGAAGTAGGGGGGAGCAGTTTACCTCTGTATTAAGAAAATTCCCAGATGGTTGTCTGATGGGGAAGCCCCATCAAACCAGTAGGCATCCCTCTGGGGATGGGGAGGCCTCTGCCCCCACTGGACCATGGAGGCGTGGCCATGCTACAGGGCCGTGCTGCATGGCCAGGCTCCCTGTGACAGCTGCCTCCGATCTGAATGCCCGGAGGAAGATGCTCATGCAGTGTGAGCTACTCCATCTGCTTCTTTTTAAGGCAGAGCCCCCTAAATTAACATGGCTTTCTGCCTTGCCATCAGAAAATGCTAAGCTAAGGCAAGGCTCATTTTCAGCCATTAAGTCATCTCCATCCTGAAATTGTACTTTCCTCCCTCTTCATACTGTTTCTTTTTAAGAATTTATTTTGAATGATCGAAACAAATTATTCAACAATGTAAACAGGCTCTAGCCCAGTGTGCAATCAAATACATTTTAATTACAAATGAAATTAAAAATTCCTGCCATGGTTGTGCAGTAACGTTGCTATAAGGATGAAATAATAATGTACTGATGAAGTTTAAGTTGCATCAGATTTCTGATTTATTAAGCACCTCCTAGGCGGCAGGTGATACGCTAGATTTTATTTGCCCATTGTACTACTGAATTGGTACTATGAGGGAGGTACCATAGTACCTTTAACTTTGTAGATTAGAAAACTAACTTTCAAAAAGTTTACAGTCTCTACATAGCAATGCTTTGTGGCGACTTATGCAGGCCCATTAAAGTAAGAGTCCAGATCACAACGGGTAGTAAAGGAGATAGCTTCTTGGATATCCAAAGACCAAGGTACATTCTGTTTAAGGAAACAGTGCTGCGGCATGACCACTCTCACTAGTGGCCAACTGCTCACAAGGACAGTGCACAGGCTACCTTTCTACATCAAGGAAGGAGTGGTGACTTGTGTGGATATTAAAATGACCGGGCATGGGATACCTGTTGGAACTTTAGAATATATGTATATGATTACGTTCTCCAATTTGGAATGTCACACAGAATAGAATAGATGCTATATTCATGTACAGATATATTTTATAGTTTGGAAGTTACAGTGCTAAAGAGAGAAAGTAGACAGCCCTGTGCAAGTTCTGAGGAGAGGACGCCTGTTCTGAGGAGAGTAGGTTCTCATGTGGCCCCAGAAGGCTGTGTAGGGTCAGAGCTCGCCAGCTGCAGGCCAGGAGGGTGCAGAGCCGAGGCCTCTGTAGACCGTCTGAGCTGGGGGAAGCCCAGCACTATATACACAGCATGCTTCGGAGGCGAGGAAGGGTGGTGTTACAGACAAGGCCTTCCAGATGATGTGACGGGGAGAGGAGGGAGTCCACTAATCCACGAGGAAACATGTGTCTTTGCACATAGAAGCAAAAGATCTTCAGTCTGTAGAAAATGTGTCAGCTGTGTGGAGCTCAGGAGGCTCCGGGGTAGAAGCCTGCTGGAGACGCGTCTGCTTTGAGAAGCAGCCAAGCCCTGGGCCCCTCAACCCAGTGGCTGGTGGAAGGCCTCCTGGACAGCGCAGATGCCACACCTGCGGGCAGCCTCTCCTGTCCATCATTGGGTGGAGCTTCTCCCAGCCTCTTGTTTCTGATGTTCTTCTGGGCTTCCCTGAGCCCTTTTTCAGGTCAAAGAACTCTTCTCTCTGGTCTGGAATGTGTGGCTCCTCTGGCCAGTGAGCTCAGCTTCTAAATAGTCCTGCCTCCACAGAAGTTTGCCACTTGGCTTAGATAACCTCTGGGCAGTGGCCTGCAAGAGGACCACGTGGGGCATTTCGAAATGAGGCCATGCTGCACCCAGATGGATGAACCCACCGACTGAGGGAGAAGCTCGAAGAAGCGCTCCAGGAAGTGACCTGAGTCCTGGATGATAACGCAGTGTCAAGATGTCCCAGGGTTCCATGTTTGCTGCAGCCACCTTCTTCTCCTCTGTTTCCTTCTCATTACCGCCATCCTCCCAGGTGTCTCTGATCATTGTGCTGGCCCTTGGCCCTGCTGTCTCTTCTGAGTGCTCGACCAGCTGGTGATATTTGGAAAAGGCTTAGTCTCAGTCTTGTCCTTGTCATCTCATCTGACACCTCCCTGGGGGCCTCGGTGAGGGTACAGTGCAGAGTGACCCCTGGCAGTGATGACGAAGGAGGGGACCTGCAGAGGCCTGTTAGTGGATGGGGAGAGAGACAGCTGAGTCACCTCCTGGAGATGGTTGAGGTGCCAGGTGCACGGGACACCAGGGAGGGAAGCCCAGCAGTGTCTCTGCAATCCAAGTGCATAACAAGGAGCTGGGCGTGTCTGGCTGGTTCACCCCGCTGCCCCTGCAGACTCACAGGTCACTATGGGAGGACATGGTCACAATCACCTGTGGTGCACACCTGGATTTCAGACTTGCACAATGTCCTGTGGCCTTTGGAGCTGTCCAGTTTCAGAAGCACTGACCTGCCAGCATAGGAGCGCAGAGGTCTGAGGAGATCTGGGGACACCACAAATGCCCTGGTGTACGAAGAGGACCCAGGGAACTGGACAGGTGCCATGGGAAGCTTGGTGTCCTCCACTAAAGACAGTTGTCCAGTCACTATGCATGCTTCCAGCCAGGTAAAGGTGAGTTGAGGACAACAGACAGTGGACATCAGGGAAGATGTCCCAGTGATCACGTGCAGGGGATGTGCCGCCTGGCCTGCCACTGTGTGCAGAACTGAGTTCCTGAGAGTCGGAGCTCCTGGGCAGAGCTGATACTGTCTGGAGCAGGGCAAGAGGGGAGCCCTGAGGGGGAGGAGCAGCTCTTGTGACTGCAGTTGGCATGTTTCAAACAAAAAGGGATTCTCAGCCGAGAGCAGGAAAGAGAGCGAGCTGTGAGATGTGGAGGTGCTGTCTGTGATTGTGTGATCCATGTTAAGAATAAGCCCTCTGACCCCGTGCAGGGCAGCACAGGACACCCCGTGCAGGGCAGCACAGGACACGGGCAGGCCTGGGAAGGCAGGTGGCCCCCAGCACGCTGGGCAGTGGTGCCCCATGCCCATGAGGCAGGCCTGGGTTCTCCACCCTGTAGGCAGAACACAGGCACCAACATGGACCGGCCTTATAAGGAAGAGAGAGACAGAATAAGACAGAGACAGAGTTTCAGGAAATGTCATAATTGTTTAGAAGTCCTGGGAAAAGAGGGAACATGCTTTTGCTGTAGCTGGAATTAGGGCAGCTGGGCTCACGGGGTTGGTCTTCCTAAAGCAACAGAAAGAGGGGTGACTCTCCCCAGGAAAGGCCAGTCCCCACTGTGGGCTCCCTGAGCTTTTCCTACAGCTCCCATTCAGCTTCTGTGGCCTCTACAAGGCCTTTTATTCCAGAATGAGGGACAATCACAATGGTAGCTACACTCAGTGGGTCTCAGGTTTCCCACAAAGGGGCCTGGAGTGATTCCTGAGCGAGATTTCCTCTGCGCTTGGCCTCAAAGTGGGTGCACTTGAGCACCTGCTGGACACGTCCTTCTTAGCCAGTTCCAGAGGTGTGCAGAGCATGGCAGAACTCGTTCCCCTTTCAAAATGACCTTATCTGTTGCTTACACCTTGCTGCCAAGCGTCATGGGTTTTTTTTCATGTTAACTGACCTGCCATGACCGTCATGGCAGCCCAGCTGAGCTGGAATAGCGTAGCCTTCGAGGACTCTGAGGATGACCACAGCCTTGCCTATCTTTCCCCTTTTCTTTTCCTCCCCTTCTCCCATGCAAATAAAAGTCACATTTCCTGCTTTTCTTTCCACAAAAGGGAATTTTGAATTGGAGCTTTCTTTTTTTTTTAATTCATTTTAATGAGAAAGAAAGAAAATAGCAATGAAATAGTTTCAAAACAGGTTAGTAAGACAGTTATCTTCGTAGTAGGTATTCAGAGGACAAGATGCAGACATGATCTCTTGTCTAAACAATATTAGTACAAACCTTTCTTATTGAACTAAGAGAAAGTAGCTATATATGTATCCTAACTATCTTGTATGTACACACACATGTTTTTCACAATAAAACAATTTATATCCCCCTGTTTTGTTTTGTTTTGTCAGAGATGGGTGTGCCATTGCAGTTAGAGGCTGTATTTTGAGAAGTTTTTAAAGGACCTTTACATACTTGATGCCAGTCCTAAGATTATACGTTGTTGAAGTCAGCAAAATAACCCAATATAGTCCAATAGTCCATAGCAGTCGTGGGTTATCAGCACAACTGGCAATTGTCCAAAGTTGTTGACTTGAGCCTTTTACAGGTCAGCATATTAATATAGCTTTACTTTTAAAACCTCATAGTAAGACGCAGGGGCCTCTGTGAACACACTCAGCCACTTGATCTTCGACAAAGGGGCCAAACACGCTTACTAGAAGACACATAGCCTCTTTAACAAATGGTGCTGGAAAAACTGGCTTTCTACATGCTGAAAACTAAAACTTGACCCAGGTTTATCACCATGCACTAGGCTAAAGTCAAAAAGGAATAAAGATCTAAACATTTAAACAGGAAACACTCAATCTCCTGGAAGAGAAAGTAGGAGGAACTCCTGAAGACATAGGGGTAGGCAAAGAGTTCATAAACAAACATGTATTCACACGGGAAACACTTGAAAGAATTAACAACTTTGATCAACTCTTCTTGAGGAGTTTCTGCATGTCAAAAGAAATTGTCAACAACGTGAAAAGACAACCCACAATTTTTACAAAACTCCTAACTAATAAGCACTCAGACACAGGTCTGCTCTCTAGAATATATAAAGAACTAAGATATATTAGAGCTCTCAGATTTAAAGACCCAATCCAGAAATGGGCATCTGAGATGAATACATACTTCTCACAGGACGAAATTAAAGAAGCCAATAAATATATGAAAAAATGCTCCACATCGCTAGCCATCCATGAAATGCAAATTAAAACAACACAGATACCATCTCACTCCAGAAAGAATGGCTATTATAAAGAAATCAACCAACAACAAATGTTGGAGAAGATGTGGGGAAAAGGGAACACTTCTCCACTGCTGGTGGGAATGTAGACTGGTGCAAACATTGTGGAGATCACCGTGGAGACCCCTCAGAAAACTAGGACTGGAAATCCCATTCAAGCCAACTATCCCCCTACTGGGGATTTTCCCAGAGGAAGTGAAAACATCATATTATAGTGATATATGTGTACCTATGTTTATAGCAGCATAATTTGTGATAGCAAAATCTTGGAAACAACCAAGATGTCCATCACATGAGGAATGATTGAAAAGATGTGGTATTTTTATGGAATGGAGTATTACTCAGCTATAAAGAATGATAAACTTGAAGCCTTTATATTGAAGTGGATGCCACTTGAACATATACTCATAAGTGAAATAAACCAGACACACATGTGCAAATATCGTATAGTCTCCCTAGTATAAGAAATCAAAAGAAGAAATACA
Organism: Ctenomys sociabilis; assembly: GCA_004027165.1. Classification (NCBI taxonomy): domain Eukaryota; kingdom Metazoa; phylum Chordata; class Mammalia; order Rodentia; family Ctenomyidae; genus Ctenomys; species Ctenomys sociabilis. The sequence continues at coordinate 32,528 of PVKA01005199.1, read as the reverse complement.
AATAGAAAGGTATAACAACTAAAAAGAATTTAGTCAGATAGTTAGGATAAACTGAACTGCATATGTTACAGGGTACTAATCAGCTTCTGGATGGTTAGCAACCTAAGTTCACAGATCAAAAATTGGAGAAATGGAAGGGCTACAAGGTCAGCCAAGATTTTGGCCCTAGCCTTTCAAGGGCAGTGAAGACTCGGAACGTAGGAGAACCTGTACTGTAACATCATGGAACTCAGTTGTGCCCCAAATTTTCTGATCAAGGAGATTATGGAGCCACAGAGGAATGTGATAGATGATCTATAGTTTGCCTAAGGAGAGTCACATGGAGAGAAGGCTTTCTCTCAGGCTTCCACAAGGAACAAACTTGTCAAGCAGTGCCATGAATCATCCACATGGCTGACACTGACAGAGGATCTACAGAGTGAGGTACAGAGTTACAGGATAAACCCTAAGGGAATTTGACTGTCCTCATCAGATACAAAAGCTACAGTTTTTGTTATATTGGTCTTGCTTTATCTTGGTCTTAACCATTCAGCAGAAAAGTATAAAAATGAGTTATATAAAATAAGGCCATAATAATAATCTGCGCTGTAAATGGCTCTAGTCAACAACTTATTGAGATAACCCACTATTATTATGGACTACTGGACTGTGTTTGATTGTTTCTCTGAGTTCAGGCACCTATAATAATTGAATGACAATGGAATGCCCATCTTTGACAGGACTAAACCAAAAACAGGGGGATGCAAAGGAAGAACCATTCTGTGTTTGTACAAGCAGTACAGTTAGGATAAATATGCAGTACTTCTGCATAATTCTATGAGAAGGAATATTTGCACTAATAGTGTTTGGACAGGATATCCTATCTGCTTCTTGTACTATGGACAACCACTAGGAAGATAACAAGATAGTATTAATTATTGAAAGTGTTCTATAATTCAGCTTTAAAAAATAAGTATACAGCTACATTCTCTTAATTCATTGATTAGAGACATCTTCTCTAATAGTGTTTGTAAGTAGAATATCATGTCTCCACCTTGTACAACAAATAACCACTATGAAAACAATATACATTGTATTAATTATTGAATCTACCCTGCTAATTTGATTTGAACTGTCTCATTGCTATTTGCTCTTCAATCAAATTTTAAAAAGAAGATACAATGAAAATCATCAAGTTGGTGGAAAGATAAAAAATAAGTAAGAATATTTTACAGCTAAAAAAGAAAAAAACTCATGGTTGTACTTTTCTGCTGAATGATCAAGACCAAGTTGAAACAAGACCTATATGACTACAAATGTTCCTTTTGCTGTCTGATACCCAATTAGAGTTTTCACAGCAAACAGCAGCTTTGTCACAGCAGGTCCCTTGGTCCTGCCATCTCGGTGATTCTGTATCATGCCACAAGCACAAAGGTGCTGAAGAAGCAGTGGCGTTTTCCTTTGGAGTCCTGTGTCAGGAGAGAATACTCCTTCCAGTTGTCTGGAAAGTGCGGAGCCCCTGTCCTTAAGGGGACCTTAGCCACAGCCTTCCTTGTCTGTCCAGGCCGGGCCTGATGCCCATGAGAAGGGAGAGGAACGCAAAAATTGAAAGCCATTAGAAGCTCATCAGTAAGCAGCAGCTGTGGTCCCACCTCAGCAGCCGCTGGCTGGATGTCACCACCATGGTGGAAAATCCAGCTGCCCCAAGACTCCCTGTGCCCTCAAGTGTCATTACTATAAGAAGGATGATTACAAAAGCTATGCTGTGTTGTCTCTACCCCAGGAATTCTGCATGTTTAATTCTCAGGTAGATTATCTTGCCTAGGTCCTTTTGGACCACGATGGTGTGCGAGGAGACAGGATTCGGAAAATTGAGTTTGGCAGGAGAGTCAGAGCTTCCTTACATTACAGGCTCTGCCAGGAGTTAGATGAGATCCGATTTTCTTGTTAGATTGCCAGCGCTTCTGGCAGCTTCGCCTAAGAGGCTTTTCTCACAGTTCGTGGAGCTGGCTGGGATGTCCAAAGTCATCTGAGCACCATTCTGCAGGTGTTGTGACTCCCTTCCTGCAGCTTCTATGACCGAGAACAGGCTCTGGTGAGAGCCTCATGCCACAACCTCAGGGTCATAGCTCAGCCCTCACTGTGTGACCATCCTGGTAACTAGGTCCAGTTGTTATTCCTTGGAAAGTCAGCTTCTGCTTGTGCAGCTGCAGCTCTACAGAGCCCATGGAGGGCAGGGGAGAGGTGTCTGTGATGGGAATCTACCTGTAAAGGGTTTGCCCCTTCCTCCAAAGTGAGTGGTTATATGCCTAAAACCTCGTGTCCACTGCTGATGGAAATTCAGATCCAAATACCTAAGGACATTTGTATGCGTGAGATCTAGGAACCTTGCCACCGGCCTGGCTCATGGCACATCTTGGGGAGGACCCTCCTGCACCTTTTCTGTTGATGACACGGACAGCATGTCCACAGCTTACATACAAGGGGTGATTTGGCCAGATGGCATTGGGTCCAAAGCCAGAGGGTCCAAAGGTCTGCTAGAGGAGTAAAGTCATGTGCTGCTTTGTTTCTGTCCTTTGAGAACACAGTGACAGGGATCAGCATGTGGGTCTGGGATAGGACATTTCTGAACAAATACCAACAAATAGTTGTCCAAGAATTGATGGAGGTTATGTTATGATTCCTGTAGTAAGTCACTGGAAGCATTAGAAAGACATCGTCTTGCTGAACATGGCCACATATGACTGCAGTGCTGGAAAGAGGCCTGTATCACATGAACCTCTGGATTATCTGACTCATGCAGGATGAGCTGCAGGGATAAGCGAGAATGAAGGGAGTGGGCTGGGTAATTCTGAGTCTTGGTCCTGGTGAATAGCTGAGGCTGGTAAATGCTACGAGAGGCAAGGGTCTGTGATGCTGAGATGAATGACTATGGGAGCCTGAGCTCATCTCTGCACCTTGGGCATACTTTGCCCTATGTACAAGAGGGTGAATTGCTAAAGAGGAGGAGAGGGCAGAGACCACAGCAGTCCTTAGAAGTCACACTCAATCATTGTGCTTTCCCATGGCACATCCAGTAGGACCCAGGCCATGGGCCAGCTTCAGACTCACCGTGGGCCACCCAGGACCCTCCTGATGGTTCAGAGTCACCTGTCAGTTGGTTTCTGGAGAGAAGAAGCTTAGCTATCACTCTTTCCAGATAAAAACACAGAGACAAGTAAGTGTCTAGTAAACCAGCCCCAAGGGGTACTAGGCTGTGTAGGGGCTCAGGGGACGGGCAGCATCGGGATGGATTAAGCGCCATTCATTTTAATATGGTGTGCTCCACCATCCCCAAAGCAGTCACAGAAATTGCACCACAGCTGCAGAAATATTTCAACGAAGGAAAAGGCAGCCAACTTCTGCCAGCTGCCCAGCCCTGCAGACCTTGGCGTACTCAGCAGGACAAGATCCTGAAGCCCCCTCTTCCTGCTCTCCCTGCTGACCTGCCTGTCTCACTGACCATCATCAATCACCTCAAATGCCTATATTCCATGTGCAGTTAAGAATCTGGCAAGGGGCTGGCAAGATAGCTCAGTGATCTAAGCATCTGCCTGGCAAGCACAAGGACCCAAGTTTGATCTCCGGTACTGCATGCTGTGCCAGCCCCAAAACTAGGTGCGGTGGGGCACACCTGTATTCCCAGCACTGGGGAGGCTGAGACAGGAGGATCACTATGAGCTGGAGCACAGTGAGACCCTGCACCAAAAAAGTGCATATTCATAACATCAGTGTCCGAAGGGAGCCTGTTAGAAATGCAGAAACTTAGATCCTCCAGGGCAGATGGCTAGAGCATGTCAGAGGGGTGGAGCTCTCTCTGTCCCGCTCATCTCAGGGCGAGGGGCAAAGGGTGACGCTGCTCACTTTAAGCCACGTGCTCTGCAGTCCCATGGGGCCTCTTGATGTAATCAAAGGGTGCAACAGACATGATTTGTGGGCTGCTGCCGGCACCACAGCATGCCGAGTTACCGTGAATAATTTTTTTTCTTTCTTTCTTTTTTTTTTTTTTTTTTTGGCAGAACTGGGGATTGAACTCAGACCCTTGCACTTGCCAGGCAAGTGCTTATTCTACTGAGCCATCTCCCTAGCCCCCTAATAATTGTTCATAACTAGAAGAAATGCACTAAAAAGCTAACAGAGGTACAGTAAATACATAAATGAGTAGTGACATAGTCATTATTATAAAGTACTATGTCCTATAAACCATTGTACCATGCTTTTTTAATTTTTTAAAAAATCTTTTATTCAATTTATTTGGTACTGGGTTTCGCTGTGCAGCTTTGATTGCACGCTCAGTTCTGGGGCCAGCATGGCCTGTGGTTCTGGGGACCGAACCTGGGTCCTCGCGCTTCCAAGGCAGGCACTTAGAATGCCATGCTGTCTTCCTGGCCCTGAGAACCATACAAGGGGCAGCCCAGCAGATTTGCTCCCTCCATCATAACAAACACATGAGCTGGGCGTTGCCCTGTGACATGAGAATGGCTTTGGCACTATGGGATATGAAGGGTTTCAGTCCCGTTATGATCGTAGGGGACCACCCCACCATAATAAAGGTGACGTGTTATGCCGGAAATGTGAAGGTGCAGTGTGGAATTGCAAATAGGTGGAGGGAAGAGAAAAGCTTCCTCTTTGCTGTTTCTCAGGGTTGGAGGTTTTAGAATGTCTTTCCTGCCCTGATTTTGGGTATCTTTTCTCTGATCCCTTATCTTCAGCCATATGATGCCATTGGTCCTGTGGGTTGTTAGCTGACATTCACTTTACTGTGGGTTGCATCTATCCCCTGCAGTGTGGACACCAGTTATCTCTGTCAAGCTGGACAGGAGAGCTATCCTTGACCCCAGCCTCGTCAGACAGACCTGACTCTGGTCTAAACGTAACTTGCTGCAACCTAAACCCAGGTAAATAGCTTCCTGGTAAGCATATTTGAGAACAAATTGGTCAACCAGGCCTACAGAAGAAGGTGAGGAACAGAGTTCTGTCTGCAACGCTGAACAGAAATCTCACACAGGCCCTCGAAGACCCCAAAGTTGTGGCCTTTGACATCCCCAGAAGGCGGACAGCAGGTCCTTGCCCCAAGGCTGTGACATATGTATGTCTCTGTCCTGCTCTTCTCCCATTCAGTTTTTATTTTTGGTGTGAACATTGAAGCTGAAGCCTAAGCAGTGGTGCTTGTCTTAGAGGGGGCTTCTTCCCATTCTCGTTGCCAGCCACCCATATGCAAAACATGAGTCTTGTGGCTGCTCATGGTGGCAGGTCAGCTTCCTGTGGTGTCATAAGGCACCATTTTCCCTTCCCACACTGGGTCTGTTATTATCACTCGTGGTCTAGAAGACCAGCTTCCAAGTGCCACGTGGAAACCTCTACCCAGGATTTAGATGAGCCGTCGCGTCCAGGACCCTTGCCACTTCTGGCTGTGGCATGAATTCAGCCCTGTGTCCTGAGAAGCTGGTCTGCCCTTCGGGGGTTGAGTCTGCTGATGTCTGTCTTTAGCGGTGAGTAGGGCTTGCACATGCAGTAAATCCTGCAGAGTAATTACATAATCTATTTCCTTGTAAAAAAAAAAAATAATAAGGTTCAGGAAAGAAAGCTAAGGGAGTGTTTACCAAAGTGGAAAGATAGCTAAGTACTCACCCCTCCCCCAAAGGGATTATATTTTCAAACTTGGGGATTTGAAAAGGGTTATAAAGATGCCCCATTTGAGGACACAGGGAAAATCGTGCTTTGAACAGCCAGCCCCTGAGGGTGCTGCCTTCTGTAATTTAAAGCATAGAGCAGTGACAGCAATGCTTTTAGAGCTTTCATTGATACAAGCAGCCCGTTGTGGATGTGTGCCATAGACTTGCCACCAACGGCCTCATGCTGTATAGGCCTGCCCTTATGGCTGGGCATGTCATCATGACCTCGACTTCCTAGTAAGTCCTATTGGTTCTCATTCAGTCCAAGATTGTGCAGTACACCTGTAACTGGGCCTCCAAATAACTGGTCAGCTGGTTTTTCCCCCTTGAGACAGGCTCTCACAGATGAAAGAGAAACAACTTGTTTTAGATGAGAGTGGCAGACCATGGTGATAACTGTGGAGGAGCAACAGGTGCTGCAGGCTGGAAATAAGTCAGTGCCATTTTGCAAAAGAGAAATGAGACAAATGGCATGCGTTCTAGACTTGTGCTGTGGGGGAGGGGGGGTTAAGAGAGATTCCAGAGTGGCTCATCAGACATGGCTCTTAGAAAGGGGGCAGTTCCATGACTCAGCTGAGGATGGAGCAGACACGTGCATTGTAGATTTTCCCAAGGTTTTTGCAAAGCCCTTAACACTCCTAATGGGAAGTATGGACAATATGAGCAAGCTGCTGGGTGAATCTGTGACTGTTGGAGAGCCTTACAGTGTCACTGGGTGCTCATGGGCATGTCTGTTTGGGGAAGATGCTTCCTGCCTACTAGATGGCCCAGCAGAATTACTGTTTTCCTGCACATTGTAGTTATGACTTAGCTGTAGAGATGAGGAACATGCTCTGCTAAGATAAATGAAAGGAGAGACATTAGTGATGCCAAGAATGAAGTGGTGATCCCACGGTCATTGGAAAGCAATTAGGGGCAACGATTTCATGTTCATAAACTGAATGAATAAGAATAAATGCACTAATTTCCTTGAAAACTACAAACTGACAAAGCACAGGCAAGGTCAAGCAGATGATCGGGATAGGCCTGTGTCTGTTGAAGAAATTGGACTTGTACTTTGAAGAGATACATTTGACCCGACTTAAACATTATAAGTTTATACATCAAAATATCTGTAGTACTCAACCAGTATGTACATTTTTATGTTTTCATTTATCAGTTTAAAAAATTAGAACTTGGAAAAAATAAAAGCTCCCCCCAAATTTCCAGGCAAAGCTGATTTCATGGGAGAATTTTGCCAAATGTACAGAAAGTAGCACCTATTTTATGTAATCCCTTCTGAAAAATAGAAAAAGAAGAAACACCATTGAATTCACTTTATGAATTTTATGAAGCTATTGCTTGATAGCCAAACTGGACTAAGAAAGCACATAAAAGAAAAACAATAAGGGGCCAAGGAGATAGCGATCCCCGGTTCCCCCAAAAAGTAAATAAAGAAAGAAAAGAATATTTTTAAAAAGAAAAGAAAACAATAGGCCAGTATCTCTTGGGAAAATTTCTTAATGAAATTTTAGCAAATTGAGTGCAATTATTTACAGAAATGCATGCACGTGTGTATACACACACACACACACACAATACTAAACTGTGACCAATTGAGATTTTATATATGCCAGGCTTATTTGATATCCAAATATTAGTTAGTAAAGTACTTCAGATTAGCAGGCTAATGTAGCAAAATCTACATTAGTAGATGTAGAAAAATCATTTTTCAATCCCCTGATGTCTTTCTTTAAAAAAATGTAGTTTACGTATATAAGGTCCTCACCCACCTAAATCACATTCACAAAACAGCTACAACTAATAGCATCCTTAACAATAACTTAACCAACTTAACCTGTTCTAAGTTTCTAAGGTAAAATAGTATAAATCTCACCAAATGTATGCGACCTCTGTATGAAGCAAATCACAGTAAATCAAAGAATGCTTGGATACTTGGGGACATGCATTGTATTCTTGAAAACTGATATAGTAATGACTCCAGTTCTCCAGAAGTTGACCTATGGGTCCAATGCAGTTCTCTCAGGATGTCAGCAAGGAGTGATCGTGCTTTAAGGCTCTTTTTTAAAATTTATTTATTTATTATATTTAGTGAACATAAATATACTTATTTCAAAAATCTGAAGGGAAGGAAGAGTGATGGCAAACCTTTTAGAACTTCATGACCTATCCAACCTGCTGCAGCTTCAGTCCATAGGTCTACCACCCTTGTCTTAGAAAAATTAAAGCTGCTTCAAAAAATGGAGAATAAAACAAGACAGATCACTCTTGCTGATAATAAAGCTAAATCTGTAGCTATGATATACTGATGCAGATAAGGAACCAGTACAGGGGATATAAAAGAGAATTCAAAAATAAATTCACACAAGGAAGTCCAATTAATTTCTGACAAAGGTACAAAAGCAGGTTAACGCAAATGATTCAAGGATAGCCTTTCCATTAGAATTGCTGGAACAATTCAGATGTACAGAGGCTAAGAAAAAAAATTTAAACTTCATACTTTTTAAAAAGTCGAATTATGAACTTCATTTTGTAAATCTGAAAACTGTTAAACTTCTAGAATATAAAGCATAGAAAAATGTATTTGGGACCATGGCTAGGTAAGTAGTTGTTATACTGAGCATCAATATATAATCTATGAAGCAAAAGCTACTACATTAGAACTAATCAAAATAAAAACTTTCACTGTTAATGATATAGAAAAACAAGTTACAGACTATTTTCAAATCATACATCTGATAATGTACTTGCATCTAAAAGAGCTCTCAAAATTCAGTTGTAAAACTACATACTTATGGGGAGCCAGGGAGATGGCTCAGTGGAATAAGTACTTCCCTGGCAAGTGCAAGGGCCTAAGTTCAATCCCCGGTTCTGCCAAAAAATAAATAAATAAATAAATAAATAAATAAATAAATAAACTACATACTTAGGAAGTGATCAGCACATGGAAAATGCTCAGTAGCATTAACCCAGAAAAACACAACTTAAATCCACAGTGAGGTATCACTACACTCCTATCAGAAGAGCTAAAATTAAAAAAATAAAATAAAATTAGTGACAATGTCAACTTCCAGCCTGCATATAGGAAACAGAGTCATTTGTACATGGCTGGTGGAAAGATACAGCACTGTAGCCAACCTGGAAAACTGTTAGTTCCTTTTTAAAAAAGCCAAGCCTACTGCACAATGCAGCAGCTATGCTCTTGGGCATGTATGCCAGAGAACTAAAAATTGGAAGTATAGTTTCATGAATATTTACAGCAACATTATCTGTGATAGTCCCAGACCTGAAACTGTCTAACGTCTGTGCTTAAGCAGTTAACCCGTCTTGCATGCACATCGCGGATTACCACTTTGCAATAAAAAGAATGAGTGATGGACGTAGTAACTTGGAAAAGCCCAAGGAGATTATGCTTAAGAATAATTCTTCAGTAATTCTCAAAATATGTCATGCATGGTTCCATTTCTGTAGGAGTTGTGAGATAGCATAATGAGCTGGAGAACAGCTCGGTGGCTACTGAGAGCGGGAGAGTGGTGGGTGAAGAGTTTTTATTAGGATGGCAGCTACACAAAGTTGCACACATGCAGACATGAGTGCATGGACCGCTAGAGAACTGAAAGCAAGCTTTGTGGATCGCACAGAGTTCGAAATGCTCGGTGCGGAACTTTAATGATTGATGCTGGTGCTCAGAAGATTGGGTGAAGGCTGGGCTTACCAGACATGACTTTTTTCAATTTGTTGTAAATAATTATTTCAAAAGGAGAAGTTAAAAAAAAAAGGAGCGATCATGCCTTAATGCTCTTTATTTAAATTCATTTATTTTCTATATTTAGGGCAGGGTCTATGGGGTGTTTAAGGTCTTACTGCGTAGCTGGGGCTCATATTGAATCTCCTGTTCTCGCATCCCAAGTGCTAGAATTACACACACATGCCACCACGCCCAGTCTCAGTCGCCTTCTCAGTGTGCCTGGCTGCGGCACTCTGCCTAACCAGGTGCTTTAGTCCCCTGAGCTATCAGGCCAGCCCTGAGTTATCAGGCTGGGTCTGAGCTATCAGGCTGCCCCAAAGGTCTTCTTTAAGAGTCCCAATGTCTGGGACACACCCCATAGAAGTTAAACCATGATTTCTACATGTGGAATTTAGGAATCTGTTTTTAACCTGTTAAATGACTTGGCACACGTGGCCTTGTCTGGTAACTGGTGGGTTCAGTCCGTGGTCAGCTGGCCCTCCAGGACTTTTCTCTATGCTGGGGCCAAACAATCTTGGCAGAAGGGCTCAGTGGAGCAAGGCTGCTTACCTCATGGCGATAGGAAGCAGGAAGAGAAGGACAGAGCCAGAGACAAAGGGACCTGGAGGTACACCAGTCCTTGGGGTCACACCCTGGGACACACTGCTTCAACGAGGCCGCACGCCTCTGTTGTCACCACTTCCTGGTAGTGCTGTCAATTCATGATCTCATCAGTGGATCAGTTCGCTGGTGAAGCTAGCTCCCTGAAGAGCCTGTCACCTCCTAGGAGTCCTTGCTCTAAGCACGTAAGAGTGTCAGGGGGGTGTTTTAGGTCCAACCATAACTGATGATTTTCGGAAGCAAGCAAAATGCGTTTTTGCTCCTTCATTTTGGAAGGAGCCTGAGTTATAGTGGGTTCCATTTGTTGCCTAAAGTTTCCTTGACTTTTCCCTATAACCTTGGTGCTTCTGAGGAATAAACTCCTTTTTCACAATACAATCCTGATGATGTGGTATTGGAAACTGTTACTCACTGTGTTCTTTGAGGTTTGAAATGTACCATCCTCCTACCTGGAGGTGGACATCTGTAGTTTACACACGTGCGCCCATGAGTGTAGGTCCCTTCTGGATCACAAAGATACAGACCAGGAGATATGGGAGCAAGAAGATGAGCCCGATGCCCCAGGCATGACTAGGCATTGCAGCAGCTCACAGAAAAGGCTCATTATGAGGCCTTCTGCGGCAACGCTGCCTGTTGTCATTTGAATATAGCTGTCCCCGCCAATACTGCTGTTGTGGCTTAGTCATTCACTGCACCAATGTTAAGAGGTAGAGCCTACAAGGTGTGTAGGTCTTGGGTGGAGCCCTTCTGAGTGGGTGAGTGCCTTTCTCAGGGGGTGGCTAGCTATTACACTGTTTCACCCCCTTTTCTCTCTTCTGCACCTACCCCCTTATGCTTTCTACCACGAGTTGCTACAGCACGAAGCCCTCCCCATAAGCCAACAGGATATAGCATTTGTACTTTGGACTTCCCAGCTTCTAGAACTGTTGGCCAAAATAAGCTTTTATCCTTTAGAAGTTATCCAGTCTCTACTATCCTGTTACAGCAACAGAAAACAAAGATTTGTGAGTTGGCTCATAAAGAAATGACAGTGTGAAAGCCTTTTGTGGGTCAGCTGGCTGAGCTCGACCTTGTGGTCCAGGCATCCATGTGTAGAAGACGAATCTCAGTTTGCATCATAGCTTATGTATGTCTGCAACACAGAATGATTCTCTTACCCTCTTCGCATTGATGGGTTAATCGTTTTCTTTTTCTGTTTTTTTTTTATTTTTTTTATTTTAAAGTAGTATTTATTAATGTTTCATAGAAGAAGGCAACAAAGGTGGGGAAACTGACCCAGAGAAAAAGACTACCATTAAGAACTGTGTGGTGATTTTTTTTTCCATTTATTTTTATTTTATTAAAATACAAATGTCAATCAGACAGTTTCAAGACACCTTAACCATACAGAGTCGATGAATTGATACATTGCAAACTGTTTTCATAACGTTTTGGTATTATACAAGGTGCATACATGATATTATATTTACAGGTTTTTTTATAGCTGAATTATATCAAAAATTCAATAATTATTTACCTAGTGGATGACCATAGCACTAAAAGCCGACATAATATCCTGTCCAACCAGTATACATCATGAGCCCATAATATTAAGCTGAGCTGTAAATGGATATGGTCGACAATTTCTGTCCGGCGCCGCTCCCGTCCCGCGGAAGAAGACACTCAGACACTCAGCAACGGGTTCAGCAAGCCTTTATCGAGTGGGATGCAAGCCTCTACATGCGTCCGCTAACCGCGGCTCCTACCGTGCAAGCATTTATCGGGTGTGATGCAAGCCTCTACATGTGTCCGCTACCCGCGGCTCCTATCGTGCAAGCATGGCGGATTTCCTGATACAAGAAGCTATATAGACTTTACAGACCAATCACAATTATACATGTGTTTAAATGGCATTGGTAGGATCATAAAAAGGCGGGCTTTTCTCTGGATAGGAGGGGCCCAGGCACAGCAACAAGAACCCGGAAGCCAGATATGAGCGCCATCTTGGCAGACACGATGGGCAGGGGAGCGAGGAGCGGTCGCCATCTTGGAATGGCTCCCGACAAATTTCTTTGAATAACTCCCTATGGTTGCAGAATGCTGGACTGTGTTGGATTGTGGTGTCGAGTTCAAGCACCTAAGGTAGTTGAATGTCAATGGAGTGCCCACTTTTGACAGGTGTAGACAAAGGAAGGGTTGTAGAAAGAAAAAATCAGGATGTGTGGGTATAGACAGTACAGTTGAGATAGATAACGCTGTGCTTCTACATAATTCTATGATAGGCAAGATCTTTTTCTGTTTTTTGTTTTTTAAAAATGCTTTCATAGATAACAACAAACACTTTTTGAAAAATATGACAATTTACATTTCTATCAACTATATATTGTGTTCATGTTTTATTGCTTTCTTTTTTTCATATTTTTATTGAGAAACAAAAAACAATGAGACATTTTTAAATCAAACTAGTAGGACAGTTTCAATAATTAGTACACTGCATTTTGTTTTCTTAGTAGTTATTTGTTGTACAAGATGCAGACATGATACTCTATTTATGAACACTATTAGAACAGATTCCTCTACTCATTGAATTACGAGAATGTAGCTGTATATCTATCTTAACCATTTTAAATATGCAGATACAAAATGGTCATTCATTTATATCCCCTTTTTTTGTTTAGTTTTGTCAATTAAATAATATAGGTATGTGAGTTAAGCAAAATATTCCCAAGTAGTCCAGTAGTCCATAATAGTATTAGGTTTTCCATATGTCTGGCAATGTCAAAAGCTGCTGACTTGAGCCTTTTACAGCTAAGCATAATAATATGGTTTTATTTCTTATACTTCAATTTGATACTTTTCTACTGGATGGTTAAGACCAAGATAAAGCAACACCTTATGTAATAAGAAATGTAGCTTTTGGATCTGATTAAGGTCAATCAAATCTCCTCAGGATTTATCCTGAGACCCTGTACTGCAGTTTGTAGATTCTTTGCTTGTGTCTGCCATGTGGATGAGTCATAGTCATTGCTTGATCAATTTGCTTTCTGTGGAAGACTCAGAGAATGTTTTCTCTCCAAGTGACTCTCCTTAGGCACACTATACCTCCTCGATCACTTTCCTGTTTGGTGCCATAATTTCCTTGATCAGAAAATTTGGGACACAACTGAGTTGCATGATGTTACAGTACAAGTTCTCCTATGTTCTGGGTCTTAATTGACCTTGAAGGGCTAGGACCAAAATATTGGCTGTCCTTGTGGCCCTCCTTTTTCTCTAATTTTGGGTCTTCTGGAAACTTAGGTTGTCAACCGTCCAGAAGAGAAGCTTATTATTACTAATGTACATTCTAGGCTGTTGAGCTTAACCTCACTATCTGTCTGAATATCAAACATCTTAGGCTTAACATGGAACAGGTATTTGTCATCAAGTATTGATATGTTAAACTTTAATTCCCTACAAAATATAATGTAAAAAATTAAAATATATTCTAAAAATAGGAATAAACAATTATATATGTTTACACACAAGTTTAGAAATCTAACCATATGGAGCATTGTAGCAGGATAGTTCCACATCACTCCTTTTCCTCTCCCCTGCCTTCATTCACCAAACCCCTCCTTATTAAACAAACATCGACCCATGAGATAGCTCGGCAACAACCCGCATGTCATGACAAGCAGCAGCTATTCAGAAGACCAGAATGACAGGCACTCCCAGCCTGAACCTACTACTATAAATTGTCATCTTCAGCACAGTTGCTTAGTTCACAGGTATCAGCATATATAGTTAGTCAGGGTGAGAATCCTTCCAATTAACTGCTAAATTCGAAAATCTTCTGAAGATTCTGAGGATTGTTGCCTTGCCCAACTTGTACATATAACTGTATGGCTTTGCCTCTGTCATGTTTCCTAGCTCTTCTCCTTACTCCCTCTTCATTGTCTAGTCTTTAAGTTCTTGCTTTCCTTTTAAGTCTGTTATACCTTTCTATTTGTAATTCTTTTTTGAGTTATTATTCTAGGGAGACTATATGATATTTACACATGTGTGTCTAGTTTATTTCACTTATGAGTATATGTTCAAGTGGCATCCATTTAAATATGAAGGCTTCAAGTTTATCATTCTTTATAGCTGAGTAATACTCCATTGTACAAAAATACCACATCTTTTTCATCCATTCCTCATGTGATGGGCATCTTGGTTGTTTCCAAGATTTTGCTATCACAAATTGTGCTGCTATAAACATAGGTACACATATATCACTATGATATGATGTTTTCAGTTCCTCTGGGAAAATTCCCAGTAGGGGGATAGCTGGCTTGAATGGGATTTCCAGTCCTAGTTTTCTGAGGAGTCTCCACACTGATTTCCATAATGGTTGCACCAGTCTACATTCCCACCAGAAGTGGAGAAGTGTTCCCTTTTCTCCACAGTCTCTCCAACATTTGTTGTTAATTGATTTGTTTATGATAGCCATTCTTTCTGGAGTGAGATGGTATCTCAGTGCTGTTTTAACTTGCATTTCATGGATGACTAGTGATATGGAGCATTTTTTCATATATTTATTTGCTTCTTTAATTTCATCCTCTGAGAAGTGGGCATCTCTGATGCCCATTTCTGGATTGGGTCATTAAATGTAAGGGCCCTGATGTATTTAGTTCTTTATAAATTCTAAAGAGCAGACCTTTGTCTGAGTGCTTATTAGTTAAGATATTTTTGAAATTTGTCGGTTGTCTTTTCACTTTGTTGATAATTTCTTTTCACATGCAAAAACTTCTCAATAAGAGTTGGTCCCAGTTGTTAATTCTTTCAAGTGTTTCCCATGCAAATACATATTTGTTCATGAACTCTTTGCCTACCTCTATGTCTTCAAGAGTTCCTTCTACTTTCTCTTCCAGGAGATTGAGTGTTTCTGTTTTAATGTTTAGATCTTTAATCCTTTTTGACTTTAGTGCATGGTGATAGATCTGGGTCAATTTTTAGTTTTCAGCATGTAGAGAGCTGGTTTTTCCAGCGTCATTTGATAAAGAGGCGGTCTTTCTTCCAGTGAGTGTGTTTGGCCCCTTTGTCAAAGATAAGGTGGGTGAGTGTGTCTGTAGAGGATTCAGTGTCTTCTAATGTATTCCTCTGATCCTCAGGTCTGTTTCATTGCCAGTACCATGGTGATTTTATCACAGTAGCTTTATAGTATAATGTCAAGTCAGGGATTGTAATGCCTCCTGCCTTGTCCTTGTCGGCCAGGATTGCCTTTGCCATTCTGGGTCTATTCTGGTTCCAAATAAATTTTAGGAATGATTTCTCTAGGTCTGTGAGGTATAATGGTGATATTTTGATAGGGATTGCATTAAATCTGTACAGCAATTTTGGGAGTATGGCCATCTTCACGATGTTGGTTCTTCCTATCCAGGAGCAGGGAATATTTTTCCATTTTCTGAGATCTTCTATGATCTCTTTTTTAAGAGTACTGTTATTTTCCTTGAAAAGATCTTTGACTTCTTTAGTTAGATTAATTAAAAGGTATTTCATTTTCCTCAGTGCTATTGTAAAAAGTATTGTTTCTCTAATTTCCCTGTCAATGCGTTTGTTATCTGTGTAGAGGAATGCTATTGACTTTTGGGTATTGACTTTGCATCCTGCTATGCTACTGAATTTGAATATCAATTCTAGTAGCTTCTTGGTGGAGTATTTTGGATCTTTCAAGTAAAGTATCATGTCCTCTGCAAATAGTGATAATTTAGCTTCTTCTTTACCTATTCTTATGCCTTTTATTTCTCCCTCTACTCTAAGGGCTGTTGCTAATGATTCCAAAACTATATTGAATAGGAGGGATGACAGAGGACATCCTTGTCTTGTACCAGATCTAAGAGTACAAGATTTTAGTTTTTCCCCACGTAGAACTATGCTAGCCATTGGGTTTTCATAAATGGCTTTTATTGTATTGAAATAGAGGCCATCTATTCCAATTTTCTGTAGGGTTTTGAACATGAATGAGTATTGGACTTTGTCAAAAGCCTTTTCTGCATGAATTGGGATGATCATTTGGTTTTTAGTTTTTGCTCTATTAATATAATGTATTACATTTATAGATTTTTGAATACTGAACCATCCTTGCATCCCTGTAATGAATTCTACCTGGTCATGATGTATGATCTTCTTGATGATTTGCTGTATTCTATTTGCTAGGATTTTATTGAAGAGTTTTGCATCTATATTCATGAGGGAGAGTGGCCTATAGTTGTCTTTTTTAATTGCATCTTTCCCTGGTTTTGGTATCAGTATAATACTTGCCTCCAGGAATGATTTTGGGAGAATTGCTTCCTTTTCAGTTTCCTTGAAGAGTTTGAAGAGTATAGGGCGTATATCTTCCATAAATTTCTCGTAGAATTCAGTTGTAAATCCATCAGGACTTGAACTTTTCTTTGTCAGTAGGTTTTTTGTTACATCTCGTATTTCATTGGCTGTTATTGGTCTATTGAAAGTGGTCACATCTTGTTGATTCAGTTTTGGTAATTTGTACCTTTATAGGAGTCTTTCCATTTCATCTGTGTCTTCTATTCTGTGAGAGTAAAGATTCTCAAAGTAGCTATTGATAATCTTTTCAATTTTCACCAGGTCTGTGGTTATTACACCCTTTCCATTCCTTATTACTTGTATTTGAATTTTTTCTTTCCTCTTTTTCATGAGGTTAGCTAGGGGCTTATCAATTTTACTTAATCTTTCAAAAAATCAACTTCTTGATTCGTTAATTCCATGAACTGTTTTCTTTGTCTCAATTGAGCTCATTTCTGCTTTAATTCTTATGATTTCTTTCCATCTTTGGGTCTGTGTTTGGTTTGTCCTTCCTTTTCTAGTTGTTGGAGGTATAGCATTAGGGTGTTTATTCGTTCTGTTTTCGTAATGTGTGAGTTCATAGTTATGAATTTCCCTCTGAGAACTGCTTTCATCACATACCATAAATTCCAATAAGTTGTGCTTGACTGCTAAGCATTTTCTTCATTTCTTGTGTCTTTAGAAGGGAAAACCTTGAGTTCCAAAAATAAACATTTTGTTTATGCATCTGTGATATTGCAGGGAATGAATTTGTTTTGGGCCTCGAGGGTAGAAAAAAAAAAGTGCAAGCTTGGGAAACTCACCCAGCCATGCGCTCGGCTACCTCGCTGCACGCATGTCTCTGGAGGTGCCACTCACAGAGACAAGGAAGCTGCCTCTGAGCTGGACTCAAAACCCATGTGATGTAAAGAAGGCTGGAAGCAAGCTGGCTTTTTCACAGGGCTGAGGACCAAGTGATGACAAAGGGCCGAAGGGTAGAGGTAACCAAGTCACAAAAGTTCACCCCCAAAGTTTGAGTCCCCCTTAGACCCTGCACATATTCCTTCACCAAGTCAGCCATTGCTCAGTGACCGTTTACCTTTGCACCTCATAAAATAGTGGTTTTTGTTTTCCTATAAATTAGGATTCTCTTAAGGGTTCAGAATTGGAGGGTGGGGGAGCTACATAGGTATATGATCCTTCCGCCTGCCTTCAGTTCAGTGAAATCTCTCTGACATCCCACCAGAAATAGAACAACAGGTTTTTTGGCTTTGTGGTAGGGAGATAGGTGGACAAAAATAAGGCTGTTCTGGGCTGGCGAGATAGCTCAGCGATCTAAAGCGCCTGCTTAGGGAAACTTCGGCAAGCGTAGGCAGGTGCAGAGGACCAAGGTTCCATCCCAGGCCCCACGTGCTGCACCAGCCCCACCCTCAGCGTGGGCTGAGCCGGCCAAAATAAAATAAATAAGGCTGTTCCCTTGACAGCTCTTGTTTCAGTCTGATTCATTTCCGCTCTGTTGGGTCCCCATATTTAGTACTGATTTCTGCAGACACATGTTGAAAGAAAACATTTAAATAGAGACTATTTTCAAAATTATTTCTGAAAAGTGGAAAAGGGACATCTTAGTACTCTTGCTGTTTGATTCATTTCGCACCAAAAGTGAGAGTGCTGTGGGGGCTGAAAGGGAGGGGGAGACCACTGGCAGGGAGACTCCGGAACACAGGCGTCTTTTCTCCACCACTTTCTCCTTGGCGTAGTGCACTCTGGAAGATACAGGACCTGCCAGAGCCATCCTTTCCTGACACTGTGAGGTCTTTTGTCTGGAACACCTTAGTATCTCAGATGAGATTTTGTGGGTAAGACCTCTTTTCCTATTTTAATAACCCATTATCAACTACAAAGTTGCCACTAGTAAAAATATCAATTATCACTTATGCAAGACTTGGCATTACTTGAAACCACATTCCATCCTCAGAACACGATAGTTGCTTGGAGCCAAAACTCAAAGAGGGTTTGAGGACAAGTTGTGTACACAATCATTAAGTTGGCCAGAAGAATATATTTTTATCCTGTAAATTGAATGTCAGTTAAGCAGTAGTGATTACTGCAAGAAGCTGTAATTTACGCTAAGGGAAGTGGAGATATTTTTAAAGACAAAAATCGTTCTTTAAGCATAGAAGAAAGACTCAACTGCATGGAAATTTCCAAAACAAACCCATGGCTCTGTAATCTCCAGGGTAGATTAGAGAGGGGTATTCAGACTCAAGAAGTTCTCACCATATGATGAAACCACCATCACTGGTCAATAGCAAGCCAGTGGTCTCATAAGCTGGTAGCAGGTAGCCGAGGTGGAGCTGTTTTAGCATGTAAATACATATTGTCTTTGCATAACTAAAATCTCAAAGACACGTTTCTTGAAACGTGACCCTCTCGTCAATCAACCCATGATATATTTAATTACTATACTTAATAATTTAGCCCTAGTGTGTTGACTATTCCTGAATTTTGTTCTTCAAATGTCCCCCAGCAGGTTGGATGTGTAGATAAAACACTGAACCTTGAACTTTGAGTTTATCCAGAATCTCCCACCACCAGTGCCTTCTCTGGTTTCACCCACAATTTGAAAATCTGGCCAGAAATAAATGTTAGAATTTTGTCTTTGACTAACCAAATGCAATTATCCTAAGTCTTGTGTTGCCTCATTGAAATCTTGGTGATAATTCTTGCTTGTTGAATGTCAGCTTAGATGCCTCCCTGCACTGTGTGGGCAAAGGTTGAGAAAGTTAAATGGGGACTTGAGAAACAGCTCAAACATTTATTTCAGGTCATGAAATCAGCTTGATTAGGGCTCACCGAGAAGGTGGTGGGGAAGGGGCCCTTGGGGGCTGTGCCTAGAGGCTGCACAGAGACAGATTTTAGCGCTGGAGGGGAGAGGTCAGTGACACTGGTCCTCCTACACACTGACAGAGAGATTCTTTCTAAAGGAGTTGTTCTTACCCTTGGCGGTACACTAGGCTCATTTGAGAGGCCCTGTGAATTGCAGGTGCAGGGGCCAGGCTGTTGGGATGCCCCTGTAATCTCAGCCCTCTGGGAACCTGAGTCAGGAAGATTGTAAATTTGAAGCCAACCTAGATGACTTAGCAAGATCATGTCTCAAACTAAAAAAAATAAGCATTAAAAAAGGGGGCTGGGAATAGAGCTCAGTGGGAAGTTCCTGGCTCGATCTGCAGTTTTAACACCAACGAATGAATACACAGGTGCCCAGCCCCTCCTCCTGTGATCCTGGTCTGCAGCACACCCAGGTACTGTACTTGTGTCTTGGGATTCCAGAGAAGTTTTCAGCATCTCACCTGGGTGATAACCTACCCAGAGTGCTTACTCATGCCAATTTCAGCTCTCAGATTGTGTTTGGCTGCTCTGTTACCTCTGCTACTGTAACAAATGCCTGCAGTGATCAACTTGTACCAAGAAAGGTTTATTCTGGTTGCAGCTGATGACTGGCCCCATTGCTCTTGGGCCTGTGGAGCATTAGCTCATCATGGCAAACATGTGAGGCGGCTAGGAAGGGGAGAGGGATACAGGAACAAGCTGGGGTCCCAGGATGCCTCCTGCCAAGGTTGCACCCCCGGGGACCTCGCAGTAGTGTCAAGATGTTAATACATAAGTCTTTGGGAAACAGTCCAACTGCACCAGCAGCTTCAATATCAACTGAGAAATTCTTAGAAGTGGGAATTTTCATCCTTACCCCACTCTGCACCCCTTACGCTGCCTAACTCAGGAACTATGGTGAAGTTTGAGCGCTATTGTTCTACACTGTAGCAATGGTTGTCAAAGTTTGATAGACATCACACTCACTGGGAATTCTTATAAATCCAGGTTTCTAAGTCATATCGCGTACCAATGAAATAAGGACTTCTGATAGTGGAAGCCAAGCACCCATGTTTTCTAGAAGATTCTGTATAGACACATTTGAAAGCCAGTGCCTTAGAGAGGTTGAGCAAAGTTCTTCCTGGTCGTCAGATTCTATGATTTATCTACAAATTTTGTTCTTTTCCCCTAGGGTTAAGTTCATTAGGCTGCACATAAATTTCCTTAGAGCCTCAAACAGATGTCTGAGTCCCCATTGGAGCTCTCTTTCTGGTGGAAGATGTAGCTGCCTGCTTTTGATTTATTATATACCTGGGAGAAAGGGCTTAACTGGATTCTAGGCTGAGGTGACACACTCAGGCACACCCAACTACCTCAGGGATAAAGTCTTTAAGAGAATTCCTTCCGTATGCTCAGGATGTTTGGATTTTGTTCATCTACGAGTCACATCAGTTTACAAATGTTTATCAGCCCCTTCTGTGTGGCTAGCACTGAGGGGCTCTCAAGGTGTAAAGAATGACAAATCCTGCCTTCTGGGTGGCTCTGTGAGACCTGGGGAGACAGGGAGGAACTTTGGCAGTTGCAAGTGCATGCCGGGGGAATCTCTCCTAAACCTGGAGGGCCAGTGTAAGGAGGAAGTGACCTGCAAAGTGAACTATAAAGTTGGAAGGATCCCCACATGTACAGGGCACAGGGGCCAAGGCACTGGGGCTGTTGGGGTGTTGTGGGGGCCCGGCAGGGGTGGAGGTCACTCACTGGCCTCTGATGAGCACTTCATCTGGGAAGGGGGATGGAGGAGTGCATGCTCCTGTCTCCATCCATCTTCCCTCCAGCCCCACGGCAGGATGGGAAAGGCAGAGTCCAAATAATTAGGTCATAAAGCCCCTCCTGATGTGCGGATTTAAGGAGAGGAAGGGGCCCTGGTCATTAGGGGCAAGCAGCAGCCTGTCCTGAGGGTCTCTGCTGCCTGCAGCACCCTGTGCCCTTTGATGTGCAGAAGGAAGCAGTCTTTGAACTTTGGAAGCAGGAGGCTCTCTCTAGCTGTGCACCCTCCTGTGGTCATCTAATCCCTTCCTCTGCAGTGGTCTTTGAAGGGCAGAGGAAGCACTGGGGAATGGTTTCCAGGGCCCATTAAAAAGCTGCCAGGGAGGAGCTGGTGGCCAGGATTACCTTGAAGGGGGCCAGCAGGGGCCTTTGGAAGCCAGTGGAGAGGGATCAGTTTTCATCTCCTCCCTTTGGTATCCTTTGAATTTCTACCGCACACTTATTTTTAGCTACCGAATAAATCAATGAGTGCCTCAGGCCAGGCCCTTCCTATTGGCTAAGAAGAAAACTTCTCGGAGAAACTGAGCAATTGCTGTTGTTTGTCAGTGGAAAGCCCATTGAATCTTAAGCTTCTAAAGCCTGAGGTTCCTGAATATAGCAGAATTGAAAATAATCTGGCCTACCAAAGGGATGTCAGTGGCTAAAAAGAAAAGCAAAACAAAAGGAAACTCACTATCTTTCAGTCAGGGAAAAAGCAAGTGTCGAGGCAGTTTACCTAAAGCGTATTTTCTAAATAAATAAAGCTGCCCCTGGATGCTTAGGGGAGCAGCCCTAGGATGTCTCTTGGTTACCAACACCCCCTTCTATACAGGTTCCTAAATAAAATGATGTGATATTTGCATACAACTACCATCTTCCCCTTCCTTTTCAGCTCTAGCAACCCATAATGCCTCATGCCATGTAAATGATATGCAAATAGCTGTTAATGCTGTGTTGCTTAGGGGGTAAAAAGTCATTTTTGTCACAGGTACAGCTTGACTTTTAATTATCAAATATTGCACATCCATATTTGGTTGGCTGCAAAGGTGCAAAACTGGTAGACACAGAAGGCCCAGCATCCTTCAAAAGGTGTTTTGAGACGTGGGCTGTGAGGTTTATCAAAACAGCCATGTTTTAGCCAGAAGCCTGTGGAGGGAATGTGAATGACCCTCATATGACATCTCTCCTCTACCTTCTGTGGCTGAGTTGAAGAAAGAAAGAAACTTTGAGGCTGACCAGAAATGTGACTCCATACCAGGACTGAGGCAGCCCTGGCTCCAGGGGAAGGGACACAGTATTGCTAGAGGCCCTGGTCTAGCTATTTCTGTCTGGGTGTGGATTGACATGTAAGCTCCAATGGAGGGACTCTGACAGTCCCCGTCTCAACCACAAGAGGAGGTGGTATTTGACCAGCAGCCTCTGACACTATTTCTGGTTTGTTTGTTTGTTTGTTTGCTTTTGGTTTTGAGACAGGGTCTTGCTATGTATTATAGCCTGGCCTTGAACTCTCTTATGTAGTCCAGGTTGGCCTCTAACTCATGCTAATCCTCCTGCCTCAACCTCCCAAGTGCTGGGTTTACAGGCGTGAACCACCATGCCCAGCCTGACAATGTTTCTGATGCACAAAACTTTTAAGTTACAAGGAAGGAAGATAGTGGTGTCATAAGGAACTTCTGAGTACCTGTTGCCATGTTCACTGTTGCCTACTGAGCATCTTGTGGCTCTGGATGTGTCATAGCTAAAAAATGTATTTGAAAAAAAAAACCCTGCTGAACAAGAGCAGACTTGATACAGCAACTATTTTCATAGTGTGGGTGTTACTGGCCTCTAGAATGCATCGGGGAGGAGATACCAGGCTCTGTGCACATGCTGCACCATTCTACATAAGAGACCTGAGCACCACGCACCTTGCTACCTCGGGGTCTTGTGAAACCCTCTACCACGCTCTTTCCCATCCTTCCTCTCTGAGTTTTGGTTGAATGTGGCATGGTTGGCAGGTGGGGCTGGTACTGTTAATGTCTCAGGTCTGTGCTTCATACGGGCCAACTAGGAGGTGTCTGAGAAGTAGACCCACTCCTAAATGCCAAAGGGCACAGGGTACCCCAAAGAATGTGGGTTTTTTCAGGCTGAGCCTAGGAAAGCTGCTGTCTTCCTCTGCAGCCACGCATGTGTTCCCTTTCTGGGAAGCCCAGTACCCCGAGAGCAGAGGGGCCTCTAATCCTGATAGAGCATATGCTGCTGACTTCAAGCAAGCAAGGTAGGTTTGTGCAGGGGATGGTATTCGTTGGTTTTTGTCTGCCACCATCCTCACCTAATCCCACTTCTCTATGACTAGCAGGTATGAGTCTGTCTTAGCTACTTTTCTCTTGTTTCTGACACAAAATACCCACCACCCACAAGTTAAGGAAGGAAAGGCTTATTTAGCTCACAGTTTGTAGAGGTTTCAGTCTATAATCAGCTAGCTCCAAGGCAGGGTGCTTTGACAGAAGAGAACAGTACGTGGTGGTGGAAGAAAACAAAACCAACAACCAATCTTAACAGCCTTTCTCCACCCTTTGTATGCTCCATCTAAGATGCTGGGATTAGAACATTGCCAAACCAGTTAGTGAAGTAGCTAATCACATACCCAGAATCCCAGCATCATGCCCTCTAGACACAGCCACCTCTGAAGAAGCCTTGTGGTCACATGAGGCTTTGGGACCATGTAGAATCAAACGATAATGAAGTCCTTCATTCTCCTTAGGCCAAGGGCACAGATTTCATACTTAGAGGGCTGGGTTATGCAGGGACAGTGCAGGTTCAAATTATGCCTGGCTGTTTGCTGGCTGTTGGACATGGAGCAGGCTTCTTGTCCTCTTCGTGCCTGCATTCCTTCATCTGGAAGGACAATGATGATGTGTTAGTGAGAAGATGTTTATTATACAAAATAGCACCCTTTTCTTTTCTGGGGCCTCCCTGCTTCGCGGACTAGAGGCCCTGGTTGTACAGCATCTCCTATTCCTGCTCTCCCAGTACTGTTATCATTGTGAACATTGTGTGTAGCCCCTGTGTTGCCCCTCGAATGTGTATCCCTTGATGTCACAGGCAGTGGAATCTGCATTGGTGGATAAATAAGAGTATGAAGGCCCTGGGCCACCTCAGGTGGAGCAGCAGGAGTGCTTGAAGTTCCTGCCTCTAAGGAATATGGCAAACCCGATCCCTTCTGGTGATGCCAGCGTCCTTTTTGCTTCCCCTTCTGCCCCGTCAGTCACCGCTATACCTATCCTACTGTCCTTCATAGTTGCTCTTACAGATGGATATGCCAAGGCTGATAATGATAAAATGTAGTGTGGTTAAAGGTTCCTCTGAATCAGAGACATTATTGGGGAGAAGGAAGAGGCATAAGATGTCACTAAAGTACAAAGGGAAAGAATAATAACCTCTCCTTCTCAGTCTATGAGATCCCGGAGTTTGCATCAAATGGGGTGAGCTGACCACCTTCCGGCATGTCTGCCTCTAGAGCGCTCCACAGGAAACTAATATTTAAGTCATAGAGTGGCTGAGGAAGCCCCTGAAAATGAGAACTTGCTCTCCACTTACACATGCGTAGCTTTTGCCATCCAGGGTCCTCCTTGCCTTCTCGTGTAGACTCTTAGCCCGGGGTTTACTGCTCTGAGCAGTTTTCATCGCGTTGCTGTTCCTTACCCTATTCCAGTCTTGTGCCTGCAGCACCCCTAAAGGAATTACTCTGGAGGCTCAGGAGCAGCCGGCACCATCGTTTCCTTTTCCCTGGCTGTCCCAATTCCTGTTGTCAGAGGACGGTGCATGGCCCAATGACTGCTCTTCAGTCTTGCCAGGCAGAAACTCCAGAGAACAGCATTTTGTATTATTCACCTCAGATATGCTCATCCTCCCAGCTGCATGGTCTTACAGAGCCATGCTAGAGCCAGCACTGAGCACTGGGAGCCCTCAGCCAAGTAGGGAGGAGTGAGTGCAGCCATTAGCTCAGACCCACTTGGGCCCTGTCACCCTTACAGCACCACTTGTGCCTATAACAGTCCCTTCACAGACTCCAGAGCAACAAGAACCCTAGTAAAATGAGGTGTAGCTTGAGAGGGCGGGGCACACGCAGAGGGCTCTACTCGTTTCCTGCTAGTACAATCATGCCCAGTTTCCTGTAGGGAAGTAATAAGCAGTTCTAAATAAATAAAAAGCACAGCACATTCACTTCACCAGCCAAAGGTATGGCATGCCGTGGATGATGCTAGTATGGAGTGGAGGGTGACAGGACATGAGCTAACCTCCCCCAAGGTTGTTCAAGAAAGGCTGAAACCATGAAGATATGCCATCCTTAGAACTTTGTGTCTTGCCATCCATTTCTTTGCAAATCAATATATGTACTGCAATCTCTAATGAAAACCACTTTTTATGGACACTGAAACCCCAATATCGTGTGGAAGAATAAAGTCCTCAAACCTGGTGACATCCTCGGGAAAGAAGAAAAAGGAGACAGGTTACCACTTCTACCCACTGTGCTCGTCTTTACGGAGAGGTGGAAACTTTCTCCACACCTTTTTCATCTAGGTCAGCACCATCCTCTCTAAAATAGTCACCATGGGAGGCTAAATTCCTATTTCATTTTTATAGCCATCATTCCAAATGTCTTCAGAATTTCACTCTAGAATCCCCTTCAACATTCTATAGAACATTTCCCCAAGGCAGAAATAAAGATGGCTTTTGAGCGGGTGTGAAATTTTGCAAAGGTTTTCTGTCTTTGAGTCTACTGAAAGGATGAGAAAGGAGGTTGCATGCATCAGTGCTATGCATGCTTACTGGGTGCTCTGCACTGCAAGGCATTGTGGGAAGGAGCATGTGAGCTGCCTCAATGGGAGCCTGCCTCACCACATGCTCATGCTTCTGACTGTTGTGCCAGGAAGCCACTCATGCGCATGAGGTGGCGAGGATGCAAGCATACTGGGGAGACCTGTGCCCTGCGCACTGGTGGGTTGTCTGGTCACTCTCCCATCCACTGTGACAAGATACAATGATTAATTAATTTAACTTGATGCCTCAAATTAAATCCATGGTCAATTGGTTTGAAGGCAGAAATGATGGCATGGTAGGAGGGACAAATGAAAAGAATAGAGCCCAACCCATGATGGTGAGAAAACAGAGACACTGACAGATGGACGGCCAGACAGATGGATGGACAGATGGATGGACAGGCGGATGGATGGATGGATGAAGAAGAGAATGAGAAAAGAAAGAGAGCACAGTCAAAAATACACCTTCTAATAGGCCCCCTCCTCAATCACCCACTTCTTCTGTTAGGCGCCACCTCCTGACAGAAGCCAGCTGTAAACCCATTGATGGATGAGTAGACCAACCCTACCATGACCGGTCACCTTCAGAAAGTCCCATTTCTGGACACATGTGACTTTTAGGGGCCAATTTGGATCTGTACCATAGCAGGTTACATGCTGCTTTTAGTTTATAACTAATGATCAGGCCATCCCAGCCTAACTGCTGGTGATGCAGTGAAAGATGAGACCGGCTTGTTGTACGAAGGTCATGCTTGTCATGTTGGAACGTGACAGGGGTCTGGTACTGATAGTCTGTGGGGTCTCTCGGGGCCAGAACTTGGCATTCACAGAGCTGATGACTGTTTTAGCCTTATGCTGTGTTCCCAGAGCCTTTGCTGACTTCAGCCTACTACACTCATAGAGCACCAAGCAAAAATGGAACCTCCAGCATTCAAACCTCGACCTGGTACTGGGACATTAAGTGAGATGAGAGGCCGTGCCACCAGCCACCTCCTCAGCCCCTTCCTATGAAGTATGACACAGAGTATAGTTGTCCATGGTTGTCCTCGGATGAGTCCTGAGGGTATCTGAAGCTCTGTGTAGGGTGACAGCACACCTACCCAGAGCAGCTGGCTCGCCTACATGCTGGTGAAACTCCATTCAGGCACCTCTAGCTTGCGGTCCCAAGCCAGGTCACCTGTCCTTGCCCCTCCAACACAGGCACATTGGTGGATGTGTCCTTGCATCCCACTTGCCTACCTTCCTTCGGGATGTGAGTTTCATGCCCTGCACCCAGTGCATGTTTGGCAATACTTGTTGAATGAGTTACTTTTATTATGATCATCCCTGCCTACTCAGAGACAAAGAAACTGAGGCACAGAGGTAGATTGTGGACCAAAAGAATGGACAAAAGTCACTTGTGCTTTGACTCTTACTTTTCTCTCACTTTCTCTTTCTCTGTCTTGGCACAATGGGTTGAATTTTTATTAAACGGAAAGTTAAACACTCACTTGATCTGAATCACAGTATGCTGAACATATATCATTTATGTTTTAGGGTTTTTGTTTGTTTGGTTGGTTGTTTTTTTTTTTTTTTTTGGCGGAACTGAGGATTGAACTCAGGCTCTTGCACTTGCCAGGGAAGCGCTTATTCCACTGAGCCATCTCCCCAGCCCCATATATATTGTTTATGATATATATGTATGATGTATGTATATGTACGGCCAAATGCAGACAAGACTGCTTGGGTGTGACTCTTATGCCTAATATCAGTATCCCATATATATATATATATATATATATATATATATATATATATATACACACACACACACACACACACACATATACATATACATACACACACACACACGTATACATATACATACACACACACACACTCACAAAGTTAATGTCGTTTTGTCATTTCAGTATTCTGGTTAGCTGGGAATGATAGCATGTGTTGTTTGTGTATGTCCAGTTTCACCTGCTATGATGTTCTCTGTTACAGCCAAACACACTTAGCACCACACCTTATTGGTTATTACTTACTCACTGGGAGTTTGAAACTTCCGTGTTTTATAACTGTTATTACCAAGTTAGGAAGGACATTGGACTAGAGTGAGGCCTCTGGTGCCCCAGTCTGCTCTGGGACTAGCCCTATTACTAGCCTCTGAGAGCTGCTGGGCTCTTTTTTTTGTTCCTAAAGAAAAACAATAAAATTCTCTGGGGTAAGACTTTTCACATTATTTTTGCCTCTAGATTTTCAGATTATTAATGATCATGGCAATTAACCGTGTTCTTCAGCCTATTATAACTGAGTCTGCCTGTCACCCCTCGTAGGCAGATACTGAGAGTGCAGTCTGGTTCTGGCAAAGAGTACCAACAGTGGAAAATTCTCTAGTGCAGAGCTGCCATGTTGGTCCTTATTACATTAGCAATAGCCAGTATGCAATTGCCCACCATTTTTTGAAACTGCTACAGGCCATTCCTGCTGTTGCAACTTTAATAATTAATAAGACTACTGAATAGAGACTAGCAGGCAGCTGACCCACAGGACTACAAACCAGGCTCCTGCTAGCTCCTCCCCTTTCAATGGTGAGGCTGTGTTACTGGAGCTTTTCCCTAGATTCTCCATCACAGTATGAGTACTCATTTCCCCAAGCCAACTTAGAGCAGAGTCCAGACCTGATTCCTGAGATCAGAATCCCAAACTTCTGAGATGTGTACCTCAGAGCCAAGCACAGCTGAAACTTCTAAAATGACAAGTGCACCAAGTCTAGAAGCCTTAAACATCTCCTGTGGCTTACAACATCTGGGGTAAAGCTAGGAAGGTGGAGCATGTGGGAATTCTTTCAGAACTCCCTCCATGGTATGCTTGGGATTTCCCA
This sequence comes from Ctenomys sociabilis, assembly GCA_004027165.1. Taxonomy (NCBI): domain Eukaryota; kingdom Metazoa; phylum Chordata; class Mammalia; order Rodentia; family Ctenomyidae; genus Ctenomys; species Ctenomys sociabilis. Next base: position 3,863 of record PVKA01005199.1, on the reverse strand, counting down.
AAGCAAATACAGAAGCAGCATGTTATTTTGTTTTAAGATTAAAAATCAACTCCAGACCATTAAGTTATTATTGTATGTGACACGTGTGACATGCAGTCCATCTGTGCCCCCAGCCCTGCAATCACTTACAGTTAAAAGTACTGTGTGTACTTAGCACTACACGTTTTTGTTACATATAGTGCTGCCAGAAATAATAGATGCCCTAGGACATAAACCTAAAATAACATAGAAATTTCAGTCGGATAATCTTAAACTAAAAATAACCTAAACAGTAGTTTATATAAACTTTGAGTAGCGAGACTCCCAGCCCACTGCTGGTTCATCAAGCTGTAAATTTATGAGGCATTTACTTAGCATTTAACATTTTAAACCAGATCAAGCGAGATCTATATTATAGGCAAGCTCACAAAAGCCAAGAATTCCACTCTTGACAGGTCTTGCTGACTGAAACATTCCTTAGGGAAGTCCTCCTCTGAGGGCCTCCAGAGGCAAACGTTCACCAGATTCATCACAGTGCTGGTGGGTCAGATCCTATGAGGAAGGGAGAGGGGTCAACAAGGAGCTCCACTTCCTGAGCACTTTTATAATCAACCTATGTGTCTCCTGAAGTGAGTCTGATGGTATGAGAAGAGAAGGAGGCTCTGACCACCAGAGAAAACGTGGAAGTGGTTCCAAGCCCAACATTCCTCTGTCTGCGGTGAGACTTCCCTCTCATGGCTTGAATCTCCTCAGAGGGTGGTTTCCAAACACCCTCATTGGTTGAGAAAAGCCATCAGATGGCTGCTCCAGAGCTTCTAGCTTGAGAGGACAAGGAGTATCTCATGACAGCACATGGATAATAACTGGAGTGTTCCACCTAGGATTGGGATCTAGGCTTGAAAACTTTTCACAACCTGAGATACTGACCAAATTGTTGGCAGAATGGAAGAAAGTTTTAAGGAATTCCTGGAGAGTTGGAGTCTTTACAGGGATGTAACCGTTTCTGGCAAGACAGGAGAATGGGTCTATTTGTGGAACATTCAGATTGGTAACAGTGGACATGCTTATCACACTGCAACTAGAGAGGCCTTCCATGCTTCGGCTAACAAGAAAATATTTTGTGGTGAAGAATTTGGAGGACACATGACTACAAGCTTTCAGATGATTTCCCCAAGGACCCAGCTGAGAATCCCAGAACCAGACATTTTCTAGAAGAATCACCAATGTTCACTAAAGAAGACTAGGACTCTAGAAGAAGGAGCAGTTTGACCTGATCCCAGGTGTTAGTTATACCTTATCACTCAGAGGATGATTGGAGATAGAAGCTGACACTATTTCCTCATTTTTTAATTTTTTTTTTTTTTTTTTTTTTTGTCTTTTTGAGGCAGGGTCTCACTATGCAGCTCAGGCTGGCCTTATGCTCACTTTGTAGCTCAGGCTGGTCTTGAACTCACAACAATCCTCCTGCCTCAGCCTCCCAAGTGCTGGGATTACAGGCCTGCGCCACCACGCCCGGCTTTATTTTTTATTTTATTGAAGTACAAATATCACTCAGACAATTTTAAGACACCTTAACAAGACAGATTCGATAAATTAATACATTGCAAACTGTTTTCATAATGTTTTGGTATCATACAAGGTGCATCAGTAAATTAAGAGTGTAGCTGTTTACTTATCTTATTTTTTATACCTGAATTATATCAAAACTTTGATAATTATTTTAGTAGTGGATGACCGTAGTACTAGAAGCCGACATAATATCCTGTCCAACCACCATTAGTGCAAATCTTGCCTCTCATAGGATTATGTAGAAGCACAGCGTTATCTATCCCAACTGTACTGTCTATACACACACATCATGATTTTTTCTTTCTATACCCCTTCCATTGTCTACACCTGTCAAAGGTGGGCACTCCATTGTCATTCAACTAACTTAGGTGCTTGAACTTGACAATACAATCCAACACAGTCCAGCATTCCACAACAACAGTGAGTTATTTCGACAGTAGTTTTGTGCCTGGTTATAGGCATGGGTCTAGTTTTAGCCTTTGGCATATGGAAAGCAAGTTTTTCCAGCACCATTTATTAAAAAGGCTTTTTTCTAGTGAACACTCTTTTCTAATGGCTGTTGCTAAAGATTCAAGACTATATTGAATAGCAGGGGTGATAGAGGACATCCTTGTCTTGTATCTGATTTAAGAGTAAAAGATTTCAGTTTTTCCCCATTTAGGATTATATGAGCTTTTGGGTTGTCATAGATGGCTTTTATAAAGTTAAGATAGAGTCCATCTATTCCAATTTTCTGTAGGACCTTGAACATGAATGAGTGTTGGACTTTGTCGAAGGCTTTCTCTGCATCAATTGAGATGATCATGTGGTTTTTAGATTTCAGTCTATTAATATAGTGTATTACATTTATAGATTTTCGAATATTGAACCATCCTTGCATCCCTGGGATGTATCCTACCTGGTCATGGTGTATGATCTTCCTGATAATTAGCTGTATTCTATTTGCCAGGATTTTGTTGAGTATTTCTGCATCTATGTTCATGAGGGAAATTGGTCTGTAGTTCTCCTTTTTGGTTGTGTCTTTCCCTGGTTTTGGAATCAGTATTATACTTGCCTCCAGAAATGATTTCAGGAGGACGTTTTCCTTTTCAACTTCATGGAAGAGTTTATGGAGTGTGGGGATTATATCTTCTATAAATTTCTTGTAGAATTCAGCTGTGAATCCATCAGGACCTGGACTTTTCTTTGTCGGTAGGCTTTTTATTACATTTCGTATTTCGTTGGCTGTTATCGGCTTATTGAGAGTTGTTGTATCTTCTTGATTCAGTTTTGGTAATTTGTACCTTTTGAGGAATCTGTCCATTTCTTCCGTGTCTTCTATTCTGTGAGCGTAAAGATTCTCAAAGTAACTATTTATAATCTTCTGAATTTCTGCTGGGTCTGTGGTGATTTCACCCTTTTCATTCTTATCGCTTGTACTTGAATTTTCTTTTGCCTCTTTTTGATGAGGTTGGCAAGACGCTTACCAATTTTATTTAGTTTTTCAAAGAACCAACTTTTTGATTTGTGGATTCTTTGAACTGTTTTTCATCTCAATTGAATTAATTTCTGCTCTAATCTTTATGATTTCTTCCCATCTTTGCGCTGGGTTTTGTTTGCTCTTATTTTTCTAGTTGTCGTAGGTGCAACATTAGGGTGCTAATTTGTTCCCTTTCTGTTTTCCTAATGTGTGCGTTCATAGCTATGATTTTCCCTCTAAGAACTGCTTTCATCGCATCCCATAAATTCCGGTAAGTTGTACTTGAATTTTCATTGAATTATAGATATTGTTGAATTTCTTGTTGAATTTCTTCTGCAGCCCATTGATTGCTGAGTAGGGTGTTGTTTAGTTTCCATGAATTTAGTTGGTTTTCCTGGTTTCTTTTATCATTTAGTTCCAGTTTCATTGCATTGTGGTCAGATAGTATGCATGGGATAATTTCTATTTTCTTGCATATACTTAGGCATGACCTCTGAACTAGTATGTGGTCTATTTTGGAAAATGACCCATGTGCAGCTGAAAAAAATGTGTATTCAGCTGTGGTTGGGTGGAACACTGTATATGTCTACCAGGTCCACTTGTTCCAAGCTCTGGTTCAGTTCTGCTACTTCCTTGCTAATTTTCTGTCTGGTTGATCTATCTTTTTGAGATAAGGGTGTGTTAAGGTCTCCTGTTAAGATTGTGTTCTTAGACATTAAGTTTTTCATGTCCCTTAAGATTTGTCTTACATAGTTGGGTGCTCCTGTGTTTGGTGCATAGATATTTATGAGTGTTACTTCTTGCTCTTGAATTTTTCCCCTGACCAATATATAGTGGCCTTCTTTGTGTCGTTTGA
>PVKA01005198.1:57506-92553 GCA_004027165.1 Ctenomys sociabilis | reverse complement strand
TATTTTATATCAACTTTATTGACAAGTCTGAGAGTTCTTTCGTCAGCCCAGACATGGGCTTCTTAGAACTGCCAAATAATTGTCCTCTGTGGCAGAACTCCAAGTGGACCATTGTGTTCTGTTTTTATGGACTCCAACCCTAAACTGTAAGAGCAGCCATAGAATTATTCTGCTAAAATCACACAGTCAAACTTTCTTTTACTGATAAGACCACTGAACCTATAAGAATCTCGATCTACTTCGCTATATAAAAACACTACTCTAGGGGGCTGGGGAGATGGCTCAGTGGAATAAGTGCTTCCCTGGCAAATGCAAGGTTCTGAGTTCAATCCCAAGTTCCACCAAAAAAAAAAAAAAAAAAAATAGTTTCTAGCATAATTAAATTTTTTCTTTTAAAATACTACTCTAACCTCAAAAGTAGATGTTTCTTTATTAAAACAATTCTGACTTTATTCTTGTTTAAAACATGGATTTAAAACATCAAGATGTATATTTTAAACATGTGTGCATTAAGGAAAAAGCTAATTTTTATTTAAAGAATTTATAACCAAATGTTGGACCTAACTCTGCTGCAAAAACATGAAAATTTTCCATTTGTAAATTCTGAAAATAGTTATTTAATGTAAACATATCTTAATATAATAAATTTTTCAAATGATAAACAAATGCCTTCAGAACTTTACTATTTCTATTTATTTATTTATGTTCATACATCATTGCATCTTACCACCAGATGCTAGGATATTAGTTTATCTTCTTTTGTTTTTTGTATTTTAGGGAAGGTTCTATAGGGTATTCAGGGTCCCATTACTAGATCAGACTCATAGGGATCCCCCGGTTTACAGCCTCCCAAGAGTTGGGATTACAGGCATGCACCATCACGCCCAACCTCAATCACTGTCTCAGCATGCCCTGGGGGTGAGGTTAGGGCGGCAGGCCTAGGGATTGAACTCCTGGCCCCTGCACCTGCTTGCAAGTGCTTTAATATGCTGAACTATTTGGCTGGCCCCTGCTTTATTTTCTATAAATGCATTTACACAACAGTAAATGAGGGAGATACTACCAAAACTGCCTGATAAGATGTTCAAATCAAGTGAAGCATTTTCAAAAATCATGTGTTTTTCCTTCACACATAGTGACCACCATGTAAAATCTATGAGCTTGTTGGGGAGAGGGGCACAGAGCAGGTTTGAGATCATCTAAAGACAGACAGCCATGGAGATAATTGGGTTGCTTCTGGAACCAGGAAGATAAGGCCATAATGTTAGCTCTGCCACCTTGGTCATGTGTCTTCTGATCCTCAGTTTGTCCACCTGCAAAGCACATACACCATGAAGCTTATGTGCAGACCATCAGAAAGATGAGACATTGTGGGTAAAGCCTCAAACATAGTGCATGCTAAGTAACAAGCAGTTCTTATGCTGGGGATAATTTTCATGTACTTGCATGCAAATATACAGTGCTTGCTATTTATTTATTACTTATTGACAGTTTAAGAGGCACACTAGCAATACATATTTCCTTGGGTTACCACCTTGGGACCCAAGAATGAGTGGCTCAATTTTCCATCCCATAAAACTTTCTGTAGATCTTGCCTCTATAGCACATTACCAAGACCTTAACAACTGACTCCTGTTCAGTACATTGGGGTAGAGTAGGAGTTGGGTTGTATGCTCAGCTCTGGCTTCACTCAGAAGGGTTCTGCAACTTTGAATCAACTTTTTTCAAGTTTCAGTTTTCCAATATTAAGTTAAAGAAATCAACTATAATGTCTTCTGGGAAACTTCTACTATATGGAAACAAATTCTATATTTTTCTGACTTAAACATAGGCTCAAGATAAGAGAGGAAGAATCACAAGGAAAGTATAAGGAGGTGCTAGGAGATACTAACTGTGCATCTCACTTTCCTAAATGCATGACTCTGGCCTGGTTTTCCCATGAACCTTTAAAAGCTAAAATCAAATTAAGTCAGAGTTAGTTCCTTTCCTTATGACCAAGATTTGCTTCTTGCCCAAGGCATTGTCATCCATGCTTAAATCTTCTTTTGTAGGTATTTCACTAGTCCTGGAACTGGAGGGGCACTTGTATGCAGCAGATCGTTTTAGTTGTTCATGCTGCTTACCAGAGACTTCCACACAGGTTGGGAGTTGGGGCATAGTCTTTAGTCATGGACCCTATTTGCATCCACTGAGGTCATTAACCACTCAGAGCCCCAAACATCATTGGTAAATGATTTCTAGCTGTGATGAATCCTTTCCTATAATTAAGGCAGTATGTAAGCCCCAAGTTAAACTGTCCCACTTCTAAATATGGCCAATCACCAACTGGGCCACCTTGAGAAGTTAAAAAGCCTCTGTTCTAGAGATAATGAATAAAAGGCTGAATGGACACTTTGATAGAGGTGTTTTGGAGATTCAGAAAAGTAATCACTGATTTTCCTCTAACCTCAACAGTTCTATGGCTTTCTTTTATCAGACCAATTCTAAGGATATAGACAATAGGCTTCATATTTAGATTTTTTTTTAATGAGTTGTTAAACCTGTTGGAGACAAGCTAACTGCACATGGGCTAACCGAGTCTTTTCCAACTACTGACACCAGGATTCCAAGATTCTGAGCTGCGGAGGTCTGGGTAATGTAACTGTATTAAACAGATGGCAGCTTGGAGTCGGGGGAGAGTTTAGAGGCAACTAACATGCCCAAACCTGGATCTGGTAGATAGGAGGGGAAAGGATCACCTTATTGTATTTGCTGTGATACCTAACAATTACCTGCCTGCTCACTCTCCCTGGACCCTCTGAGGTTGTCTGTATCCTGTTGGGTTTGTGCCCAGCTCAGTGCCTGAGGCTCACTGGATTGTTCTATAACTTAATCCAGTTCTTTTCTTGGCATGCTTCCTTGGCCAACTCAGAAGTTAAAAGGTTGCACTTCCTTAAAATACAGTATTTCCCAATACAACGTGCATCAATCAACCAATTCGTATAATTACAGCTATGCTGCTCAAGGCTTGACACTGGGTGGTGACCTCTGGCTGGGTTCTGTGCAAGTCTGGTCTTCCCTTGATCCAGCTAAGAATCAACCATGAGAAAGGGGCTCATGAGAATATACGAAAAGCAACAGGGATGGCACTATGGCAAATCGCCATAGCTGTACAAAAGCCAGCTTTGGCAGCATCTCTCCATGTCTGGGAAGGCTATTGGGTCTCAGTTTGAACTTGTGGGGTGTGGAGAATGACTCAGGAGTTAGAGAATGGCATGGTGAGAGAGGCATTGAAGAGGCTTCCTGCCAGAGCTCTTGTTCTTCGGCTCTTTAGAAGGCCTTAGGCCTCCTCTGATCACCATTCCTTCCCCTGGGCAAGTGTTGATTTGTTAGCTGGCATGGCAGCTGAAAGTGTGTGGAGCAAGAAGGGTTCAGAGTCTTTACAGGACTCACCTGGCTTCAGGCTGAACCCACGATGGGGAACAGAGGCCCATCCCTAGAAGGCCTGTGCCTGGAAGTCCAGGTCTACACTTGTCAATGCAGGGTAGGGTCCTTGCTCTGAGGAACCACAAATGGGTGGTAACATCACCAATCACAGCAGTCTTCTTTCTACTTCTGCCTGCCCCTGTCTGTGGTTGTGGTGACCTTTTTCTCCCTTTGAAGCAAACTTTTGGGCTCTAAACTGTATTGTCTCATTAGCCATCATCCTTCCAAAGAAAACAATGTCATCTCTCTCTTTCCACCCTCTTTCAAGCTCCTTGGTCCTTTCTTTTTTGTTGCTGAGGCCATGGTACATGTGCAGGCAGGGGACTTCAGCGTTTGAGGTCGTCACTAGAGAAGCCCAAGCATGAGATCTTCAGATCTGTCCGTGGAAAAGAGGAAGTGACCCTGACCACTGGGTGAGTGGTGACATCAGAGGGAAATCAGTGTTCTGTTCTCTGCAGTGTGGCTCAGATTTTTTTTTTCACTCCAAGGAGAAAATTAAATAACAGAGCTTTCCAGGAAAAAGAACAGTTTATTTTTCCTTCTCCCACTTTCTTTTTCAAACCACTCAAGAATATGAACCTTGTATGCCTGACCACCAGTTTCATTGTGCAGAGAAGACTAATTTCATTGAGAATTAATTCTAGACATAGTTAATTAAAATAATAATATCCAGTTTTTATATTCAGCCTGTTGGCCTCTAAATGATACAGTAAGATTTAAAAGTGCCCCTATCTTTTAAACAGGAATATTACCCCATTCTATTTATGGGAGACATTGGAGGCAAAAATTTAAATGCTTTGCCTAAAGCTGTAAACCTGATAGATAAAAGCATCAAAACATAGTCTTCACTTTTTTGATTTACTGTGTTTTTACCCCCAGCTTACATATACTTCCCATGAAATAGTCTTTTAAAGCTAAATCCTCAGATTGTAGATGTCATGAAGTTACTAAAAAGCCTAAGAAAAATAGGTACTTAAAAAGTCACGGCCTTCTCCTGTTTTCTTAGCTATATCTGAGTATCGAGGGAAAGGATTATGTTTTTAAGATGGATTTGAAAATCCACTGGCTCACACTTACAAGGTTAACGCCAATAATAAAATCCTGTGTATTAAAACCATACTTTAAATACGTCTTTCTTGGCTCATTATTCATTTTCGCTGAGTGGCCAGTTATGTGTCAGCTTGACTGGTAGGAAGGTGTTTGGAGAGATGGCCAGGTTTGCGAGCTTTCTATTGAGATCAGGGATGTCACTGCAGACAAGCTCATCTCTGTCACTGGTAGGAGTGAGAAGAGCCAGGACAGGCCCCAAGCTCACTGTCCAGCTGTGGCTGCCAGCCCTTTGATCGCTTCTTGAGTTGCCACTGGAATCCTGAGGAGGGATGACCTGTGACCAGAACAGTGCTGTGGGTACTCCAGGGTTTTGAAGAAAGCAGATTGATTTAGTGTAGGTGCTCATGAGAGAAATTTTCCTGTTCCTACCAAATAAGACTAAGACTAAGGGCTATCGCTTCTTTCTCTTCCTTTCTTGATCATTATCTGGGTCATAAAATCAGCCATGAGTGCCACCTCTAAGAGATGAAGGTATGGCCAGGAGCAGACAGCGAGGCGGGTGAAGTCCCAGGTTCTCTCCAGACTCTGGGGAATCTCTGACTTTACAGGCATCATTTATCAAGTAAGGACCTGGACCACATAGCATTTGACACTGCAGAACTTCACAGTGTCTGAATGCACCCTCCTTGCCCTTTCTGACGATTAACATTATAACTGCGGCCCTCCAATACATTGGATTTATTTTTTTAGAGGGAAGACGTACTAGGTAAAATAAATAAATGAATAATCAATGTAAGCAGACATCTTTCCAATTTAAATATCTGTTTGATGTACAAAATTAGAAAGCAAGTAAAATAAAAATAATGTCTCTTGCAATTTCATCACTCAGAGACGTTGATTATGAGTTTCAGTCCAGCATTTCATATATACACACATTTATTAATGCTTTTCCATTGCTATTTCAATGGATGTTTTAGAATTCATCCTCACATACTTTTGGCCTTACATCAGTTGTATAAGATCTAAAGCTTTCAATGAACTTCTAATTCCATATCACTCGTGCTTCACTTTCCTGAGCTCCAACTTATACAAAGAAGTTCCTGAATCTTCTGACATGTGAGGTCAGAGTTTTGGGACTGGCTTCTCCATCTAGATAACCAGGACAGATTTTTGAAATATTGGATGGTATGTTCTAAAACAGCTTTCAGGTTAAAAAAAATCATGTGTGTATTATTACACTTGGTATTTGTTGAACATACAGTCTACATGTTGGACACCATGCAAGATAATGCACATGTATCATAGTAGTACTTAATCTTAACTACCTGCAGGTAAATATATCGTTGTTCTCATTTACGGATGAGGAAACTGGAGTTTACACAAGTTACTTGGGCCAAAGATACTAGCTAATAAGTGTCAAAATCAAGACGTAAACACAAGCAATCTGGTTCCAGAGTCCATGTTCTAGATTTGGAGTTAAGTTACTGCATGAAGAAGAGCAAGGCATTTGTGGAAACAAAACTTAGATCCTCTCCAAACCCTGTGACTTTCCATTTCACATAGGAAAACAGGTAGTCCTTCCAGGGCCCTGGGAAGGGCCCATCATGAAGTCCTCTGGGTCCTAATCATCCCACCTGCCCTCCTCTCTGCTCCATCCAGGCTCTGTGCCCTTCCTCAAGTGCTCCCGGCATGCTGTGCTCGGGGCCTAGGCGCCTGCAGTTCGCTCTGCTTGATGTTCTTACCCTGGATGTTTGAATTGTTTCCTCTTCCACCTTTTCTCAGTCTTTAATCAAATGTCACCTGCTCAGTGAGGCCTTGCCCAGCCATCCCGTCCCCAGTGGCATCTTTCCCCTCAGAAGTGCCCCATCCCTCCTCCTTGTGATTTATTTTTATTTCAGCATGCATCAATGCCACACACATTTGCTATTAGATTTTCTATAATCTCTCCTTACTAGAAGAAAATTCCACAAGAGCAAATGGGCCACAATATGAGGTGATGAACAAAAGTTTGGTTGAAGAAATGGATGGAGTATTTAGCTGAGTGCCTCCCAGAGGAGCCTTGATTGGAGCTAAGCTCCTTGGCACAGAAGGGATCTGAAATGACAGATGAGCTGAGGCAGAGGTCTGGGGAGGGAGAGGCGCAGACAGAAGACCACTGGGGCCGAGGAGGATGTGCAGGGCTAGGCTCACCGACCCGTTCTCCATTGGTGTTTATTTGCCAGATGTTATTTCTTCCACAGCACCACTACAAATCACTTAATATGTGATAAAGATGCCATGGATGTTGATACAATAAAAAGCACATGTGTAGATCTGGGTGGAAGTCCTCTCTGAATCCAGAATGGGTCCCTGGACCTGTCACTTACCATCTCAGTTTGATCATGTGTGAAAGAGACTGAGCACACTGGTGCACAGTTCCCACGAACCTATAGTGAGGAGCAAACGAGGTAATCAGCGGAGCAGTGCGTCACTCTCAGGGCTGGACGGCCGCAGAGAAGATTAGGAAAATCATGAGCATGTCAGTGAAATCATTGCTTGGGCTTGGAGGCAGATTATCTACCCCAGTGGTACAAAAAGAGGGTGAAAAGTACAATCAGTGACTAATTTTAAAAGCCTTCATTTGATTTTTTAAAATAATTTTTATTAATTTCAATGAGGAAGAAATAGCAATGAGATAGTTTCAAAACAGGTTAGTAGGACAGTTATAATAATTAATACATTGCATATTGTTATCTTTGTAGTGGTTATTCACAGTACAAGATGCAGACATGATCTCTTGTCTAAACACTATTAGTACAAATCTCACTGAACTAAGAGAAAGTAGCTATAGATCTATCCTTACTCTTTTGTATATACATATATATTTTTTCACTACAACATGGCTTTTGAGTATGAGAGTGATGTGGGAAGAGAAACTGATGACCCATCTTCCTGAAGATGACGCTAGTAGCTAAATCATTCCTCATGCACAAATTCTGGGAGTTATTTCTCCTTTCATCATTATATACATTTGTAAATTAGTTATTAAGATTCACTTTTTTTAGAAATAACATAACTCAGGCTGAGGCATGTTAAGCAACTTCTCCAGTCACATAGGCATTTGATTTCAGAGGGAGAAGAAGCCATTTTTATTTCAAGGTCTGATGTCTGCTTCCTACATTGCCTTTTCAGAGGCACTGGCAAAAAGAACAAGTGCTGCTGGGCTACCTCAGTGGCTGAATGTGGACAAGTGAGTAATAGAAAAGGCAAGAATGAGAACCAGACAGACAACAGCCTGAGGTATTAGAAACAATCCCACAAGTGCAAAGGAGGTCAATGTACATCCAAACCTATGAATCCAACCTCTCTCAGTCCACTGACATGAGCCATGAGTATTTACTCTTAGAATAGCATGAAAAGCATTCAGGAGAAACCAGCATTTTGACTTAAATTCTCAGTAAGAGATAAGAATATCATAGCTGGGAGCAAGGTCCACAGGTCATTCTAAGCATCAGCTTTTTTAAAAAAAAACCTTCAGTGGTATAATAAATGATAAATACCTTTTAGTTGGCTGGAAGTCCCAGTCTGGATTTTAATTTACTGGTGATGCTTTTACACCTCCAGAACAGCTGCCTATGACATAATAAAGGTTTGCTAGATGTATATGTGAACCTATATCTGATATGTGTGGTAGCAATATGGCTTGGCAGTCATGTGAGTTTGTTTGGGTGGAAGGTAGCAGTACAGATGGAGGAATACACCGAGCACAGATAAACTCTACAAATAAAAAAATGGATAATCTTAAATAAGTGATTTTTGTAGTTAAACACCACACAGATTCAGAGCAAAGGAGGACGATGTGTGTGTGTGTGTGTGTGTGTGTGTGTGTGTGTGTATGTGTGTGACTCACCAGTTATAGAACATTAGGGGCGAAAGAGAACTAGGTCATTGGGTACGTTTAGCCATTTTAAGATTACGAAATTGAGCAGCATGAAGGAGGGTTATGCCATGAGTCAGAGGAAGATTTCAAAAAAGTGAAAATAAAAAACAAAAACATTGCCTTCCCAGCTGCCACTATTTTCAATAGGTGCTATGGAGACCTTCAGATACCGGTCTCTGCAAGAGGGTAGATAATGTAGTGAGATGGTACAGGGTCAAGAACATGAGTTTGGATTCATTTAACCTTGTTTTAAACCCCCATCTCCTGCTCATCTACCCTATGACCCAGGAGAGTTATTCCCACTCAGAACCTCTGGCTCCTGACTCACAAGATGAAGCTCTGTGCCTCATGTGTCACTTGTCAGAATAAAAAGAGATTTTGTTGTAAAGGCTCCACTGCGTGATTCCTGGGTTCACAGTATTTTTCAACATTTCACTCTCCAGCAAAAAAGAAAAAAAAAAATATTCCCAGGGCATCTGTCTCACTTTCTGAGCACTCTTGAACTACACAAGGACCCTTGGACAAGACGCGCACTGCCTCTTCCCTTCTCACCTGTCACCTTCAGGTGTGGGCCAGATGATCCTGAAGTTTCATTAAATGAGCTGTCAAGGATTTTCTTTTTTAACCTGAAGATAAGGCTAGCTGGGCAGTATCTAAAACAGCATTGTCTCTACGCATTGATGTTTAAAAACCGTGCAGTGTACTTCACTTTGTTAACCCTCAGAAGAATATCTGCAAGGTAGCAGTTGCTATTTCCTCTTACAGATGAGCAAATCAAGGCAAGAGGTACAGAGAGAAATAACCAGCACCTGTGGTTTAGTGATTGTCACGCTGGGAAGATGCTTTGGAGAATTTCTTTCCAAACAGCACTGGAGAGTGCGGTCTTCATTATAGCCCTAGTCATGAAAATGAGAGTAAACATCCCAATTTTCACTTCATCCATCCTCCTTCCTCTTGCACGAAAAGCTTCAGTTATCTTATCTTTCGCTTTTGTTGTCTCAAATGTTGTTCCAAGCTGAGGTCGTGACTCTCCCTCCAATCTGAAGACAACAGGGCTACTCAGTCTTCCTTCTTTCCAGACTCAACATGCACAAACAGAGCTGATGCTCAGGAATCCGGTCCTGACTGCCCCTGGGGCTGGCTGTGAATTTTTACCTAGCTCTTACTTGATTGTCATTCTTTACATTTGACAGCACTTGCCACTGAGAACTGGCTCCTTTCCCTAGGGGCTGATTTATAGTCTCCTTGAAGGGCCTACAAACTGTGCCCCGAGTCCTGTAAGCACAATGGGTACTCACTGAGCTGGACATGGTGTTGCTACCAGTGCAGCCCAGGATTGCACGACCATTTCAGCAATTGCTCTGAATTGCGAGCCACATTTGGGTATTACAGACAGGCTTGTTCCTAGCTTTCCCTACATAGAAGAAAGCCCAGTTTCAACTAATTCCTAATAATGCAATTAGATTTTTGGAAACAGAAGCCTGTTTTCATATTTAACTGTTGACTTTTACCACACAGTAAAGGTTGGCCAACTGCAAGAGTAAGTGGAAGATTTTGGCAAAGATATTAATTGGTATTTTCCACTGTCAAAGAGGTCCCATGTTGTAACGCATAGTCACTCCATCCCTGGGGGCTCCGACACACCAAGAAGTGGGTGCAACATGAAGCTAGGAACTGACACGCCTCATAGGGAGTAACTAGAAGTCTCAAAAGAAAAAATTAAGTAGTGGCGGAATTTGAACTCTTTCTCCTTTTGAAATGCAATACCACCTACCTACCAAGGCTATGGAAGGGATGAAATTATAATACTGAGGAAAAGGGTGACACTGGGTTTTGCTCAGATTAATGAGCACAAATGCATTAATTGTTAGGACTATGGCATTAAGAAAGACACTTGTAGGAAGTTAAACAAAGTCAAGCAAAGTTAAATACCCAGTTTTTTTTTCTTTTTACATCTACTTTCTACAGTTAAATAGTTCACTGATCTCAATAGAATGTCAAAGCATTAATAGGCATCTGCCCAGTCTCTGTGATATTTTCTCAGCTCTTCTCTTTTTCTGAAATAACACCCCTCCTCCTTATTTTGGTTGTTAAAGTTGTGCCTTGCATTCCTAAGGTGGTAGAGTACACAGGCAAAGAACAATGCCTAGGTGCCCAAGAGTTCAAGTCCAGCTCTTAGCTGCTCTTAGCTTGTTTGAAAAGTCCTTTCATGCATGCTTTACCTTACAGTCCGTAAAATGATGGCCCATGTCTGATTGTCAGATTTTGGCAACATGTCCATCTTGTGAATTGCTATAATAACTAAACAGATTAATAGTTATAAAGTACTTAGAACAGTATTACTAAGTGATGCATAAATTGTAAGTTTCTGTTGTTTCAAAGTTATGCCTGCTGCTTTGATGTCTATTATTTCAGGGGTATGTTCATTATCTGACATGATTTTATTATTTTATTCAAATCTCATGTTTCCTTAGAACTCTTAGTGTGAAGAAATCATGCTGTTATAGTCAACCAAAGCATATTGGTTGTAGCTCAGGGACAGCAATAGCCCGCTGCCTGTGTGTGCTTGTACCTTCCTTCTGCAATAGTCTTAGATTGCTGTGGGATGTTCTTCCTCTTCTACATACACATTAAGTATTTGTTGCACTGAGTGGAATATATATAAGTGTATGCACATAAACCTACCCATATAGGAAGTATGCACACTAATAATACCTTCTATATTTTTACTGAATAAAACTATAAACTTGTTCCCTATTCCTGACATGTGTGTGGTAATGTGGGCCCATAATCCCAGCCCTCTGGTAAAGCTGAGGCAGCAGGACCACAAGTGCAAGCCCAGCCTGGACTGACTCATGGAATGAAAAAGTGCTGGGTATGTACTTCAGTGAAAAAGTCCCAAGTTTCACCTCTAGTACTGGGGGGTCGAGGAGCTGGGTCTCTGAAACAGCAGGTGGTGTAGCAGCTACATCTACAGAATTATATTCCATACAAAGGACATATCAGGGGCTGGGGAGATTAGTGGAATAAGCGCTTCCCTGACAAGCACAAGAGCTTGAGTTCAATCCCCGGTTCCACACACACAAAAAAAGGACATAGCAGCCTCAATTATTTTGATATCAAATGCTGAGAATGTCCTGTGAGATGAAAACAGCCCTGCGCTTAGCAAAGAGAGCGCTACTGTCCCTGATTAGCACCATTTGCACCATCCATTGCACTTCTTTGGGTTCTATTTGCATTGTAAACTGAGACATGAGTTTGAGCTTGACTACTTCTGAGCACAATTTCATCTTTACTATTTTTCAGTTCTTCACATGTGGCTTTTATGCTGATGGATCCCACACTTATGTCTCCAAACTGACAACTCTTGAATTCAGGTCCTGGATACCCATCCAAGAGGTTCCTTGTTCCCTCCCTTCAAGGCCCCTATCTCAAACATACTATGTTCCAAACTGAATTTGAACAATTACCTCCTCCAAAAGAAAGATTTTCTTTTGCTATATTTTTAACTCAGTCCATGATGGCATGCTGATCCAGCTTCTCATCCTAAAAACTTGGGATTCATTTCTGAGGTCTCTCTCTCCTCACCCCACTTCTGTTTAAATGATTACTGTGTGTGTATTTTTTGTTTGTCTCTTGATACTGAGAATTGATTCCAGGATGCTTATACTGAGCTGCATTCCTAGATTGTTTTTGAGACAGGGTCTCACTAAATTGCTAAATGGCCTGGGCCGGGCTCAAACTTGCTGTAATACTTTTGCCTCAGCTTCCCAGAGTGCTGTGATTACAGGCATGTGCCTCCATGCCTTGCTTGATCTACTGTTAAGGCATGTCAATTCTAACTTCAAGGCATGTTTCAAGGCTTTCTATACCTACCACCTACATGGCCACTTCCCTGGCCCAAACTCCTTTATCTCTTAACTGTGCTTCTACAATAGTCTCTGTAAAGAGATTTTTGTAAAGAACCTCTTTCCCCTTTCTTGCACATAATAGATAGGATTGTTTCTGTAAAACATAATTCAGATCACATTTCCATCCTGCATAAAAGCATTGAATGACTTCGTGATGCACTTAGCATATATGATAAATTCCTGCCCCTGGTCTAAGTAGAACCGTGTAATCTAGCTCCTTCTTCTCCTCCCAACTTTGTCTTCTACCATGCTGGCCTTCAGGTCATTAAACATTCCATAGTTAAATTCACTTTAAAATTGTTGTTTGACCTCTGTTTTCTTTGGTTGGCACACACTCCCCAGTGTGCTTGGCTTGGCTACCTCATCCTGTTCTTTTAAATCTCAGCTTAATGTTTACTCCGTACGTTTGGGTAAAGGATGCCCTTTCCCGGTTTCATACCATCTTATTTATCATATGAATTGG
Organism: Ctenomys sociabilis; assembly: GCA_004027165.1. Classification (NCBI taxonomy): domain Eukaryota; kingdom Metazoa; phylum Chordata; class Mammalia; order Rodentia; family Ctenomyidae; genus Ctenomys; species Ctenomys sociabilis. Next base: position 79,745 of record PVKA01005198.1, on the reverse strand, counting down.
AATTGCCATCATTTCTGGTACAATACCCATCTATGGAAGGACTTGTGCAATCCTTGTCTACTTATCTAGAAGCATAAGTTCCTTTAGAAATGGATCTGAAAAAAAAAAAAAAAGAAAGAAATGGATCTGAATTGCTTTTAATTTATGCAAAGTTTAGCACTAGGTAAGTCCTCAAGTAATTCTTGGTAGTTAAATTTATAACTTTTGTGGTTGCATGTTAGTAAGACCTGAATATATGAGCAAATGTTTAATTTGTGCTGAAAAAAATACAATATAAGGGGTGATAAAATAAGGAAATACAGTTGAATATGTCCTGTTCTCTTTATTTTTCAGCTCTAAACACTTGGATTGTATACCTCTGCTCAGTTCTTTTACTGAATTATCCCAGTCTCAGAGATGCATCTTGGCAGGCTATTTCCTTTCCTTTGTTCCCTCCTTGGTATGCTAGTTCCTTGCTTTGTTTCCATAGCTTTGTGCAGGAGTGTGGCTTCCACCAGTGTTACTGAGTGAGAGGTCTTACAAGCAAGATGAGTATAAAGGAGAAGAAAAGGAGAGAGGCTCTGTTTAACCATGTAGAGGGCCAGCCAAATAGCTCAGAAGACTAAAGCACCTGCAAGCAGGTTCAATCCCTGGGCCTGCTGTGTCAGCCCCATCCCCAGGGCACACTGAGAAAGCATTTGAGACTGGGCATGGTGGCGTGCTTCTGTAATCCCAGCTCTTGGAAGGCTGTAAGTAGGCAGATCACTATGAACCAGATCTAGTAGTGAGACCCTGAACACTCTGTAGACTCTTCCCTAAAAAATACAAAAAAAATGTAGGGAGGTAGCAGTCTTCATTCTTGGTGGCCATTGCTTAGTGCCCTTACTTTTGTCCTAGGTCACCTACTCTGGAGTGAGTTCAAGAGTGCAGTTTTCATGCCATATGTATTAGTATTATCTCCCTTCCACATACAGAAATCCAAAAGTAAATGAGCTTGGAGCTGGGGAAGCTGGCAACTGTGGGCAGACATGCCATGAGTTCTGGGAAGTCACAGGCCAGCACCAGCCCCTTGAGAACTTGCTGTACACCTGCACCTGTGGAGTCCACCAGATTTTTTGTTCCATTCAGGGGCTGACTGATGGAGACCACAGAATCAGGAGATGTACTTTTAGGTAGTTATTCCTTTATCTTTTCAACAAACATCCACTATTTCATGTTCTTGCTTGTCACCTAGCTCAGTGATGAGACATCAGAGCCCTCACTCCATGAAGCATGTAGGTTCCTTTTGACTTTCCTCTTTCTCAACCTTGTTCAGAATCTCTTTTTATGTTCACTTCCAAGTTCATGGGATCTGCTCTACATGTATTGGAGAAGTGGGAGGAATGAATTCAGGGATGTTTTCAATAGGACAGAGTTAGGCCAGCATTGTTGTCATTTAGGCTTTTGGTGAACAGCTCTCCTAAATCCTTATTTTGACAATTCACCTATCATCTCAATTGCTAAAAAATCTTATAAAGAGTTATCTTGTTGATCCTACGAACCAGCCCTAATAAATGTGGATTTTCCCTGTAGTTTTTTTTTCTAAGACAAATGTTAGCTCAAAATACCTCATTTCTTTTTCCATTAGGGTACAGGAGATGGGTGGGGAAGAGCTAAGGTAACACAAGGAGGAAGAAAAAGGAAGAAGGTACCAGAAAGGAGGATCTAACCCTGGATTTCAGTTCCCATACTGGAAAACAGTTCATTCCCAATTCTGCATTTCAAGAACAAAAGGACTTTCTGATGATCTTTTTCACTCTCTCTGGATCAGTATGAATCCTTAGTGGCCACTTCTATCTTCCAGTGCCTAACGAGTTAACATGTTTGGGGAAGTGAAATGGTCATAGTTAAGAATGGTTCCAAAGTCAGGACAAGGTACTTCTTCATTGACATTGTTCCTGAGAGATAATCTGTGTATTCAGATGTGCCACCAAATGACTGACTTCACAGAACTCTGAGAGTTTGCCCATTTGTTAATGCATTCAGTCATTCTACAACCACTTTGTGTTGTGTGTTCGAATTTTCAGAGAACCTTTGTCTCCCTCATACTTAACTCTCATGGGAATCTTTTGATGCACTCTTTACCACTTTAGAGAACAAGAAACTGAGACCCACAGAATTTAGTCAGTTGTGGAACTTTAACTGGAACTCAGATCCTCAGATTTCACATCAGATTTTTTTTGTTTTTAGTTCTACCTACTTTCACCCAGTCGACATTTTCAAAATGAACATTCTGCATTGGGCACAATGTTAAGAAAACAAAAATGATGCTCCCTGATCCTGGAGCATATAGCTCAGCAGGGAAGGAAAGAAATCAGGCCTATGTGGGGAGTAGAAGAAAAGGCTTTAATTCCTGGAGAAAGTGTCGGAGATTGGGCATGGGAAGTTGTGGTAGGACATAAGTCTGGAAAGGAGTTAGAGGACTTGCCCTGCTTCGTTTATTGATTCACAATCAGGTCATCAAATTTTATGCCTTTTATTAATGCACCTGCAATTTTAGTGCTTGTGCCTCCAAAAAGCAAGGTTGACCTGGGTTTAGACATGGAAAGCTGCTGAACTTCCAACTGATTCTCGTATTGCTAAATTTTGTCTGGTGGCATCATGTATGCACATATAGTTGTTCCTTACTGCTTGAATCTAGAATGTCTTCTCACAGATGTGTGTACTAAAAATTTGGACACCAGGTTGGCACTATCAGAAAGCGGTAAAACCTCCAAGAGGTAGTCCTGCCAGAAGGAGGGTATGCCCTTAAGGAAGACAGGGCAACTCTAACTCCTTCCATTTCCTGTCTCTTATGGCTTTTCCCCTATGGTGTACTTGGATTTTTACTTCATCACAAATGTCTTCGAGAATATACTGGATCACTACAGGCCCACAGCAACTGGGTCAGTCAGTGATGGCTGAAATGTCTAAAACTATGATCTAGAATGAACCTTCTTTCTTTATAAATTGATTATCATGGGTATATTTTTATAAGAATGAAAAGCTGAGTACTGAATATCTTATCTGTCCTTCCTGACTTACTCCATGGATCCACCCCTCAGGCAGGCTGGGCCTTGCTGTCTAAAGTGTCATGGAAATTGATTCAGACACAGGGCTAGGAACTGAGGATACTTCCTAAGGGTTAATGATCTAAAGATCTGGGATGCCCATGGGGCTAAAGTGAATGTGGCTTTGTTTGAGTAGGTATCAAGGTCTGGTAGGCACCCAGCACCTGCTAGAGATGGTGTTGGGTTCTGAAGCCCACACTCTGGATGTCACTGGAGGTTGTATGTTTGAGTACTACAATGGTGAACACTCTGTCTATAGCAGTGCCTACCAGATACTGGATACAAGAAGATGTAAAAATTAGGATCCAGGTTCTCCAAGAAAGGGATGGGATGTCCACAGTTAAGCAGGATTTTGGGTTTGGAGCCCAAGCCTGTGTTCATTCTTAGCTGTGAATCTCTCACCTGAATGCTAACATTACAGTTATAGTGTCAAGAGCTGAGGTTGTGGGTGCACCAGTCTTTGAAGATCTCCCCCACCACACAAACCCAGTATTGGTTTTTCCTGGAGGGTGCACTGAGGTGGCTGGATTACACTTCGTTCTAATCAATACTGGATCCCTTAAAGAGGTTGAATCTATTCTGAGAGGAACTCGGGGTTTCTGGGGTCAGAGAACAGCTTCTACAAAGAAGCTGTGGAGTTTTACTGGGCTCAGAATCAGGATATTTGGCAGGTAATCCTGGCTCCAGCAGGATCTTCTATGTAACTTAATGCAAATTTCAGAAGCTTTCTGGATCTTTCTTTTCTCTATAGAAGCATCCCCTGGGCTCATGGTCCCACATTCAGTTGTATTTGTTACCCCAGCATATAGCACAGGGTCTGCCCTACAAAATGCAGTTGTGTGTTTAGACAGGAAGTATATGTGCAAACAGAATGAACTGAGAATGAGGACCCATATCAGTGGTTCAAGGGAGAGGAGGCCTGTTGTACCTGTACTCCTTTCTTCCGTCCATGGATTCTGATGTCTACACTCATGCCCTTGTTTGAGAACCAGCAACCCAAATAATGATATACTTTCCAAAGTTCTTAGCAGCTTGGTGATTCTCTGATGGTGACACACTGAGATTATTATTTTTAATTATTTTCCCCTCAGCATTCCTTAGAAAATATGTTATATAAAAATAAATAAATAGATGAATAAATAAGTAAATAAATAAATAACTTGTTGACCCAAGGCTACCCCAAAGAAGGTCTGTCTACCAGGAGAGCCTACGAGTGCCTCACAGAGCCAGCATAGTAACCAGGAAACCCTTTGACATTTCTAAATGCTGTGAAACATGAAAAAACAAGATAATCACATTGCTACCCAGGGGGCAAGAGACAGATCAAAGGGCTACAGAATCGACTTCATTTTGTTATTGTCAATGCACACAGAAAGGGTCACATGTGGTGGCTTCTTTCCTTGTTGTGAAGATGTGTGTCTTCCAGGCAGAAAGAGCCTCATGAATGCGTGGGCCGCTTTCATTTTTGCTGTGGACCCTACATTGGTGGGTGGCTCCAACTTTAAGTCAAATATTTAAAACTGTGAATAATTATCTGCATTTAAAAGACATCAGCTGGGGGTTTTCATGTCTTAAGTGTGTGTGCGTGAGATAGATGATAGATAGTTATTAAACATTTTGGCAGATATAAAAATAAAGAAGATAAGTATCCACAATCTACTACCCTAAGACAGTCACTGCAAATATTTTTGTTAATTATGGATTCTTATTATATCTAGCCTATTTTCTATGAGGAGCACTTTTAAACATAGTTGTGAATATGCTACACACACACAGGCATATGCATAGATATGCAACCTGTTTCTGTTTACTTCTTAGGTCATTGATATTTTTCAATTATATTTTTTTAGAATTGATTTTATTGTAATTTATTTAACCATTTATCTCTTGACACCCCTTCTCACAACCCAGTCATAATGGGACATTGAAGTGTTCAAATATTTTGTTAGACAAAGATTAGGATGCATATCTTCCTCCTTGAAATGTGGAATTATGCCTTGAAGATACATTTTTAGAAGTAGAATTACTGGGTCAAACAGCATGACTATATTTATGATCTTTGATACATGGGGAGAAGTAGATCTCTGCAAAAGTCATGTGAATTGTCATACTAGCAGGATACTGTCTCACTGTATGTCATCAGTATAAGTGATGGTTCAAAGGTCTTATAAATACCTGGTAGAGAGGCTGCTCTGGGTGGTCCAAGAGAAGGGGACAGGGCAAAAGACACTTGGCACTCAGGGTCAGCATTAGAATTAAAAGCCATCATTTAACGGACAGTGTGTTAGAAATGAATGAAGCATTTTTGAAATTATAATGTATGTCAGTGTAGCAGCAGTTCTCCATTGTACTAAAGCAGACACTGCAGTGAAATAAGTGATTCAAAGTGGACTTGCAGGGAATCAACTCCACCATTAACTTGTCAAGTGGTCTTCATAAGTCACTGCCCTTTCTAGACCACTGAAAGTGGTAGAACCAGTGAACTGAAAGACGAGGCTGGAGGCTTAGAGGATGTAGACTGTGAGGTTTTATGCAAATAATGAAGAGAGATTGTAGAGTGATGGGGTCTGAGCCACTCTTTCTCTCTAGACATCTTGAGTTCCTACTCTGATGGCTCCCTCATTCTATGGGCGTTAGGCAACAAAATAGCAGAAGCTCTAGAGAGCACATTTGGGTCTCCCAGAACTCAGCAGTGAGTCCCCTTGCTCCATATAGAAGATCTTTCCCTGACAGAAAGATTTTCGAGGGCCTCGTTTCCACAGGGTAATGTTGATTATATGGATGGATGAAGTGGCTTGAGTCATGTAATGACATTTGGCTGGCCTTTAGCACTTCCCTAGTGTTTTCCTGATGTTTCATTATACAGATGGTAGTATTCAGAAACTAAATTGCTTTCCATTTAGTAAGCTAAATGAATGAGCGAGGTGCCCCCATTTCCCTGACTTTGTGCAAGGAAAATGATAGAGTTGGTAGCAGGACTCTCAGAGGTCTTAAGAGGTTTCTGCTATTGAAAAAAATCCAAAACCTCCTATGTATATAGTTTTTCAACTTGCAGATTTCATTTTAAAAACAGTTTTGAGTTAACAGAATGGTAGCAAGAACACTGGGGCCTGTTCCTCCTTTATTAACCTCTTCAATGAGTGCATTTATAGCAGTGACATAATTCTGACACATTATTAAGTAAAACCTATCACTGATGCAATTTTGTTGAAGTTTATCTTACGTCTTATGATGTCCTCTGACCCCATCTGGGACACCATATTACATTAAGTTGTCATGACTCCTTGAGCTACTGTTGGCTGTGCCAGATCCTCGGCTGTTCTTTGCTTCCAATGACCTTGATTGCTTTCAGGATTGTTAGTGAAGTATTTTGTCTCATGCTTCTTTCATAATTACGCTAAGCACTATTAGAAGAAGACTGTCAATAGGCTATACCATCAACATGAATTATCACTGTTGACTATGATTGGCTGGCTGAGACTGGGTTTGCCTGGTTCTTTGTTACGTTAGTCTTCCCCTATTCCCTTTCTGTAACGAACTCTTTGGGAAGATGTTACTCTATCCAGCCCACAGTTGAGAGTAGGAACTGATGCTTCTCTTAAAGGATGATACATCTGAATTAAATTACTTGGTATTCTTTGCATGGGTTGTTGGCCTCTCCTTGCCTGTTTATTAATTTATTCCATGATGTATTTATATCAGTGTGGAATTATGGGTATTTATTGTATACTCTGGGTTTTAATCCAAAATACATTCTATTGTGCTGCTCAGTTATTTCAGCCTTGGCCACTGGGAGTGCTTCAAGAGATTCTCCTGTGTCTCTGAAGGCCTGCTATGATGTCATTTTGATTTCAACAGTTCCCTTCCATGTGGTGCTACGTGACATTCCAGTCTCATTTTGTGCATTACTATCCCAGTCTGCAGCATCATTTCTCCCAGGAAGCCTTGTTTTCTGTTACCAGGGAATGGCAGTGGACCCCTGAATTGGAGCTTGTCATTGCTTCTAAACCAAATGCATTTCAAATCTTACATTTTTAACACCAGCACACACATAAGAATAATACAGTTGTACTATTTGCTAGACAATTGTAGATTTATGAACAGTACTAAATCACAGGACCATAAGACATTCTGGTCCTGCACTGGGGCCCACAGGTAGTTCTTGAACATAATGGTATTCTTTCCTTGTTCACATACCATTCAGCTTGCTGTGAAAACCCAGGGGAGACAATGTCAAAAGTCTAACTGTGAGTCCACAGCAAAAGACTCTCGTGAGACTGCCCATTACAACTCTCTTTCCATAATATACCATGTAAAAGCATAGTGGATTTAAAACACAGCCATCAGTTCTGGATCCAGATCTGTGATAGTCCATATGGCAACTGCATTCTGTCTGAGCCTCAGTTTCCAAAGATATAACATCTCTGTTATATTACAGAAGGCCAAAGACAGCTCAAGCCTTCTGTTCTAGCCTCTCAGAGAATTTAAACTGTGGCAATGTAGTAGGCTCTACCCTGCTTACACATCAGTCCAATAGTTCAGGCAATCTGAAAGAGCTCGCTGTTGATGAACAGGAGTCACTCTGCTATTTTCTGAAAAGGATAGGCTCTCATAACCTCCTCAGATCATCAACAATCAGAGCTGCAAAACATTTAGAAATTTTTTTTTAAAGAACAGAAATTAAAAAGGTATAGAAGATATTGATAGAAAGTGTTATTTCATTGTTTTCAAGTTTGGTCTGGTGGGTCAAAACTGCTTCCTTTTCTTCCTCTTTATATTTTAAGGGCAAACTCCTCATCATTTATTTCTCCTGACTCCAAATAATCATTTTCTATGCAGTAATGCTTAAGCTAGTTACCTGGAATCTCTCTCTAGGTCCTCCCTTTCTCCTCCTTTAGTCCCTTCTTCAGAATTTTATGAAATATTTTCCACATCCACATGGAGCCAGTGGATAAAGACTACCCAGTTAAGAAGTGGCATCTCCTTCCTATCACTGACTAGGACAGTTGGGGGAAAAAAAATAAAAGAAAGAAAAAAGAGAAGGAGGAGGAGGAAAAGGAAGAGGAGGAAGCTCAGGCAGAAAAGGCACCTAGGAAGTGTCACTTCTGATTATGAATGGTGGAGATCAAAGGTACAAGGTCTTAAAAAAATTGTCTCCTTTAACTCTTAACGTTTAAAATCTTTAATCGGCTTTTGGACTCAGTTTAGTCTCAGACTTTGGTCTCTAATTGGTTAAAAATTGATAGAGGAGAGGATTCTAGGACTGCCTTCTCAGAAGTTTATATTTTAATCCTTTGCCCCACCCCCGCACACACATACAGAGCTCCTCCTCCACACCCCAAATTATGTAAATATGTGTCTAGATGTCCAGGCGTGGAGCTCCGTGCAGAGACGCACTGACCTAGCTCGTACCTCACACAGTTGAGGCAACTGAGTCCTCACAAGCAATTTTGCTCAAAGTCCCATAAAAAGTTCCAGGCAGAGCTGTAATTAGAAACCAAAGGGTTTTTGGCAACAAGTCCATTTTTTTTCCTCCTCTTCTCTCACACCAGGCTTCCTCGAGTTAAGATTGTTGGACTGGGTCCCCGGACACACATAGGTCACATGGACTCTGACATGTAGGAGACACGCACCGGGCCTCTGTAGTCTGACCTCAGGGAGCAGTTTAATGACTCGAATTTCAGGCAGCTGAAAGGTTTCTGCGGGTGGAGGAGGTTGGAATAAACAAGAAAAGCCACTGTGGAGATGTGAATGGAAAAGTACCGAGTGCTCCCTCCCTGGACACACTCTTCCGCTCTCCGCGCCATGGAGCCAGCCTCAGATAGGCTTGTGCATGGTCAGGTGTACTGAGAGAGGGCGGTGTGGGGAAGAAGAGAGGGGAAAAATGCAGGCACACACACAAATCAAGTTTTTCCACTTCTAGTCTTAGGTAGCAGAGACAGCTAGAAGCAGGCAGGCAGCGGGACAGCTGTTCTTGAGTTTACAAACACTCCAGTCCCTTGCTGCCTTACCTCAGATCCAGCTGCTGCGTTCCCTCCTGCTAGGGTTTCACAGGAAGTGAAAATCTTCTCATTCAAAACACTGATCAAATGCAATAAATAAATGATGACGTGCCCCACCCCCACCGCTTCTCTATTTTAAACTGCAGATATTTCCATTTTTAAATAGGTGAGAAAAGTGTGGAAGCAGTGGTTTGGGGGGCAGGGACTCTGAACCTGAATGAAAAGGTTTGAGAGAGGGGGAATAAAATCTCAGAATAATAAAGGCCGAATGGTTGCAGTGTATGGGTCAAAATTAGACATGGATGCTTCCTTCTTACAAGTCAGTGGTTGGAAATCATACTCTTCATTCTGCTTAAATGTCTCAAAACTTTCTGCTCTGTTTATTTTTGTTTTGGAGATACTGGGAATCTAACGCAAGGCCTGGCGTAGACGAGGCAGGTGCTTAACCACTAACCTTCCTCCTTGTCTCCTCATTTCCTGTAAGATTTACTGAGAGACTTTTGTTCAAGGATAATACAGAGTTGTTTTAAAACAGTTCCAAAGCAAGGATTTTAAATAAAATAAAGAGGTAAAATTTAGTAAGTCAGATAGGTAATATCTTTCATATTCATCCAAAACAAAGTGCCAAGTGCTACAGCATAAGTCACAGGTATAATCAAGCCCAAGCACCCATCAAGACAGCCATTCTCATTATTCCCAGGAGCTGGTTCTGAGAACCAGGTTAGAACTTATGCAGGATTTGATGTAGCCTCGCTCTCCTCAGCTTTGAAAGAAAACAAGATCCATACTTCCAAACTCAGACTTCAGCTCAACCTGATTTTCTTTTTTTTTTTAATATTTTAGGGAAGGGCCTACAGGGTATTCAGAGTCTCACTATAGAACAGACTTGCAGTGATCTGCCTGTTTACAGCCTCCCAAGAGCTGGGATTACAGGTGCACACCACCACACCCATTCTTCTCAATTGCCTTTTCAAGGCACCTGGAGCAGGGCCAGGGACTGAATCCCAGACTCTTGTGCCTGCTTGCAGGTGCTTTAATCTGCTGAGCTATTTGGCCAGCCCTCAACCTGATTTTCTAAAGTAACACAGAACTATCAACCCACACAGATCCATTTTCAGTTGTGTTCTTAGGGTTCTACAGATCTCCTCGTGAGGGGCCAGTCTGTTTTCTGGAAAAAGGAATCCTGAAGGAGTGATCTTTGAGATCTCTCCTAGTTCCAAAGCTTATAAAATCCCGTGATCCATTAATTTAAAGACCTCTCAAGATACTAAAAAGTTCCTAACAGGTAAAACCCACTTCCTGTTTTGAGTTCCTGAGAGGTGAAGACGGCTAAAACAGGGGGATTGTAAATTCAAACCTAGCCTGACAACTTAGCAAGACTCGGCCTTAAAAAACAAATAATAAAACCAGCAAAAAAATCCCAGATGGGCTGGAGTGGTAGCTCAATGTAAAAACCCTAGGTTCAGTTCTCAGTACAGGAAAGAAGAAAAAAAGGAGAGGGAGGGATGGAGGAAGGAACAAAAGAAGAGAGAAAGGAAAGAGAAGACAAGAAGAGAGGAGAGCAGCCCAGAGGTGAGGAAGGACACATCAGACCAAGATTATATCAAGGCAGGTTCCTTTTCAGCTAGAACTGAATTGTGGGGAAGGTTTTTTGAAGGGAACTGTATGTAAGATGTGTTCCTTTCCTTAAATAGATGTACTGTTAGGACCAAGGTATTTTATTTTGTAATAAAGCTCATATTTACCCCAAAGTATTCAGGGATCTATTCTCGTGCTTGGTCCATGAGGCAAAGTAGCTGGCTCCGTCCTTTGAGTATTAACAACTAGTGACCATTAAATGATGACACTATTTGATACACAGTGTCCCAAAGTCTGAAGGAATCATTTATAAGATCCCAAACCTGGAACCCTTCTGTTCAGGGCTTCTTAAAACGTTTTAAAGATGTTTGAATATATTCACGCCAGTCTTTTCTCTACTGCTACAACAGAACACTGCTAGAAGGAGAGAAGCCTGTATCATGACGCCAGTGGAAATGACTGGACAGAGATCTGGCACAGTGGAAGGAGGGACACTCGAGAGGAAATTAAATTGGGATGAAATTTGATTAATTTCTTATTAGGAATTGAAGAGATTGAGACGTGGGTGCACAATTTTCCTCACCAGTCATTCAGTTGAGAGAAAAAGTAGCGCACTTAAAAGTAAGTGTCTACATTATTTTCAGTACTCTTTCGCTTTACTTTTTTGTTTTTTTGCAGAACCAGGGATTGAACTCAGGCCCTTGCACTTGCCAGGGAAGTGCTTATTCCACTAAGCCAACTCCCCAGTCCCATCAGTACTCTTTCTTATTTCCCATTATTCAGTCATTTCAATGGTTCTCCTGTTCCGGTCAATTTTTTTTTTTTTTCCAGGCAAATACATTGAAAATGTGGGACCCCTGCACTGGGTACCAGAAACAAGATGCTGAGTTTTGAGGTGCCTAGTACTGGGGAGAACTATCTGCAAAGTGAGTCAGGTGGGTTAGCTTTCCTCCTGAGTCTCCCGGCAGAGAAGTTAAGAGGGCTGCGTCTAGAGCACGAATTTCTACCCAGCCCCCACTTCGGTGCCTTCTGCCTAAGGGAGCAGATTTCCCTTTGCTCGGCAGCGCCCCCATGGGGCTAAGAGTGGAGTGGCAACAGGAGCACCAGAGGGACCCGGGGCGTGTGTTTCAAATTGGGGGTGTGGGTCAGGGGATGTGGCATTTGGCAGTTTTGACAAGAAATGTGTCCAAATATCACAGAAAATCCTATTATAGAAGCAGTAGAGCCATTTAATTCACATACCAAACCATATAGGTGCATCTGAAAAATTCTAAAGTGCTGATTCCTTACAAAAGCTAGAAATCAGACATATGAAACACACACACACACACACACACACACACACACACACACACACACACACACAGAAAAGAAAAACTCAGCAGAATCAGGGTATCCTTTGGGTCCAGTGGATTTGTTCTAAACAGGAGAGGGGACTTAAATAAGAAGGTGGGTATGCTGCCGCCTGGCAGCAAGAAGCCGCACTTGACCAAGTCCTGCGTCTTTGGGATACAATGTTCATTTTAATGACAGCGACAGGATTATGCCCATGCGTATTTTTCAGAAATCCTGCAGAAGCTGCAGTAATCCATCTGTCAATATATATTAAAATACTCACATTTCACAGGGACAGACACGCATATTTCTTAAGTTTTAGGCCTTGTGGAAAATAAGCAACCCTTTTGGACTTCCTCTGGTTCTTAAACCTGCAACACCAGCTTTGTGTGTGTGTGTGTGTGTGTGTGTGTGTGTGTGTTTGTACACTAATGACAGAACTCTCTGGGATAAGTGAAACTTGTTAGGGGATTTTCAGCATAAGAGGTCCCCAATAGGCCAGCAAGCAAGTGCCAACCTTCTCCCCGTCATAAACTCAAAGTTGAAGTTGCAATAGGCAGATTGTTTTGGGATATATCTTTACTAGAAATTAGTATGTGAAGAAATTTTCTGGAAACTTTAAGAAAGCATTCACGATTTAATGAGTCGCCTGATGGACTCTCCTAGCCAAAGCTCAGAACAGCCTGACCTTTGAAAGCTGCTTCTGGTCCAAACGTTTTGGGTTAATTCTTGAGGAATCTGAAATATTATTTTCCCCTCACACCCTTCTTTGAACAGAGAGACATAAAGGAAACAAGAGTCTCTCTCATTCAGGGATGAGTAGGAGGGGGAAAAAACCCCAACCAACATTTAAATAGGGAAGCTAACATCTCTGAACAAACAAACCAGGGCTCACAGTGAAAGGATTCTGCACTGTTTGCCTTTTAAAGGAAAGGATAAAGAAAAAGAGAGATTTCCCCCTCTCCTCCTGCCCTCAACCCTGCTCCAGAGCTGAGAGAACTGTGCTCTGAGGAGCGTGCCTTAGTTGTAGCACAGTCTGTTCTGAATACAAGCAGTATCTGAGATACTGGCACGGCAGGCCTTCAAAGTTCCTACTGGCTGATCCCTTCAACAGACTGAAGAGGATTTTTTACAACGACCTTGAAACAAGCTGAGGGGGGAATTCAAGACCTTAAGGAAAGGCAAAGCACAAACATGCATCTGGCTCAGAATTTGGTAGGAGACACGCATACACATTCCCAACGCACGCGTTTCTTGCAGCAAGATATTTTCTAAGAGTCAACAACAACAGAAAGCAGATCCACCTCTTGCAGTCCTGGAAAGAAACAAACCGAAATAAAACAAATCCTTTGAACATTTCTCTGAAGTGCAAGAGAGCCTCTGTTCAGTAAAAGTCAGAGGGAAAAGGGAAATGGCACAGAAGGAAAAAAGTGGGGGTTGGGATTGCCACAGATAACCAAAAATGTAAGCTACTTCCAGTAGTACCGCTATTGAAATAATATATCTATCTTTAAAATGCTTGAACGATTAGACAGGGAAAGAAAACACACACACGCACGCGCACACACACACACACACACACACACACCCCAAAACCCAACTGAAGACAGGTCCTAGGATTTATGTAACACCCCAAACTTGCAAAAGGCAAAAATCAGAAGCAAGAATCCAAAAAATCAAAATAGAACCACCAGAAATCCCAAGCAACCACATCGAAAACAAAAAGTCAAACCCCCCAAACATCTCCCACCTCTCCCTGCCCCGTCCCAAATAAAAATAAAGCAAATGAACCCACCGAAAACTGCTTGGCAAATATTTTTCTCGTGGTGCCTAATATTCTAGCTGGAAGAGCTGTGTTTATTGTCCCCCCCTTTACTCCTCTCTCTAAACCTATAGGGAGTATCATTGTTCCAATGGTTCAAATTTCTCGTTCCCTTTTGTGTATTGAGCTCCAGGAGCCGAGTTTATGGGTAAGAGAGGAAGAATTAGCCCCAGACCCCGGGAAAGCAAAGCGCACTCCCCCTCTTATGTCACCGAATAGCAAATTAGTTCTCAGAATTCCAGAGGCCGAGCTTTGCTACAGTGAAGACGTGACGTCACAGAGGAGGAGCCCACGTGACGGTGGCGGAGCAGACCGAACCATTGTGCGGGGTTCTGTTAGGGAGAGCCACTTTCTGTCCCCCCGACGTTCGGAAGGAAACATCCATACCCAAGGCGATTATCCTATAAGAAACTCAAAACATGCAGGACAGCGTAAAAATTTTGTGCCTTGGAGCGAATTTTATGGGCCAAAGGGGGTAAAAATTGCGGAGAGCTGACACGGAGTCCTCCCCTGCCTCATAGCAGTGGTAAAGTCCGCAGCTCAAATTCCGAGAATTGAGCTCTGTTGATTCTTAGAACTGGGGTTCTTAGAAGTGGTGATGCAAGAAGTTTCTAGGAAAGGCCGGACACCAGGTGATTATTGCTGTTGCTGCCGCCGCCGCTGCCGCTGCCGTCGCCGCCGTTGCCGCTGCTGTCGCCGCCGCTGCTCATGATCATTATTTTACCTTTTAATTCTTTTTTTTTTCCGCTTTTGCCAAATGCTTTGGCTCCAAGTTTCCTATGTGTATCTATTGATATAAATGTATATATTTATTTATTCTAGCTGTCAGGTGTTAAAATAAATGCCGAAGACTAGTCCCACGTCTCTCCCACTCTAGGACATAGATTTATATGTATTTATTAGTATTATTATTTTTGTTGTCTTTGAGTGAATCGGCCGGTTTGGGGAGGCTTTTGCCACCCTCCCTTAGATTGTTTTGGTTTTTTGAGAAGGAGGTGGAGGAGAGAAGGAGGGGAGCTAGGGGGCGGCGGTAGCGGAGAGGACGAGGCAGTGCTTCGGGGTGATCCGGGCCGGTCTGGGGGCTGTCTGGCCTCGGACTGTGGAGAGGACGCGCTCGCGCTCTCGCTTTCTGCTGCTGCTTGCGTTCGGCTTGTGATCGCGCTGGATTCGTGCGGCTGTTCTCTTTCCCTCTCTGCTGGCTTGCAAAGCTCCTTCCTTGCTTCCCGGTTCGTCTTCTCCTCCCTCCTACCCTTCTCGTCTCCGGCCTCTCCTTCCTTCCCCGATCCGGTGCTCCTGGGCAACTGCCCGCTTGCCTGCTCGCCCGCCCGGGTGGCTCCCTTCCCCCGGCTTTGGTCCCTGCCTTCCAGCGGAGCTGAGATTTTGGAGGAAAAATGCAACCTACCTCCTTTCTCGGGTGTTTTTTTTTTTTCCTTTCTTTTTTTTAATTATTCTTCTCCTTTTTGGTCATAAACACATGAAGTATCGTGTCTACTATTCTCCTTTCAGAGCCGTGATCTTCCTAAATGAGAGACGAATGTTTTCGGTGTCCCTTTCCTCTTGTGTTTTGGGGAGGTTTTTCAGCTTGGATGGGGGCGGGGATGTTTAATACTTTTTGAAAATTATTCTTTCTCGGTTGTAGCTGAGGAAGTCGGGACACTCCGTGCGCTCCCTCTGCCCATCCCGTGCAGAGAGGCTGATGGCGGGACCGGAATTTGGGGGTATGGGGGCGGGAAAGGGGTGCGCGTTTGCACCTGCGGCGCCTTCCAGCGTGCAGGGACGAGGGGAACCTTGACAGGACAACCCGGCCGGGAGAACGAGAAGCTGGAGGGATTTCTGGCGGCCGCGGTGTTTGTATTTTGGGCGCTGCGTGACTGTGTTGGCTCTCTATGGTTGTTCCCTTCCTTTCCTAAATTTTATTTTATTTTTCCCATGGTGCAAGATCTGTAAAAAAGGCAAACTGTGGGCCTGAGTATAGCGGACTCCAGGCTTCAGATTCCCAAGGTCCTTGCATCGGACGAAAGGAAAGACAAACAGGGCCCCAGCCCGCGGTCCTTAAAGTGCAAGACCCGGGAGGAGAGAAGGGGACTTTGTGGCTCTGACCGGGAGACTCGGCGCGGGAGGAGAGGGCGAGGGCGTGAGAGGGAGAGCTATGTGAGTGATTTTGCAAAGAAGAAGAAGAAAAAAAAAGGAAAGAAAAAAAAAATGTTCGCGAGGTTGGTTGGATTTGCAACCTGTAGCTCTCCTCCTCCAGGGAGTAGAAACAGGGGAAGGCGGCAGCGGCGGCCCGGGGCGGGAGTGGGGAGCGAGTTGGAGCTTCTGTAATGGGCCGCGCAGGGGGGCGGGAGGACGGAGGGGCACCCCAGTCCCGGAGGTAGTGACCGTGGCACTGCGAATGTCTTGGAGAACTGTGGGCTGCTTTACCTTTATGCTACTGTGTTATCGGAACTCTGGAGGAAAAAAAAATGGAACTCGTGTTGCAATAATGAATTTTAAAACTCCCCCAAGGAAAACAAAAGCATAACCACACGGATTTTTATCCAAAGATCTTCTGTGTTGAGCCCCTTCCAGCAGGGGATAAGAGTTGGTGGGGACACAGGGACTGTCCTGTGACAGCTGAGCTGGCAGAATGACCCCCAACCTGCTCCGAAAGCTTTGCCATGGTCTCTGACACTTCTGAGGCCGATCAGGAAAGGAAAATCGTGTAGTCTTTCTATGCTTGTGTTTTTCTTCAATCAGTTTATAGTTTCTAGGAGGGAAATCCTATGACGCTTTCTTTACTTCACAAAAAAAAATTTAAGTGAATGTCAGTAGATACATTTTTTTTTTTTTTTTACTGTCCAGAAAAGAAACTGGGGCAGGAGAGACGGAACCAGGGAAAGGGCTGTTTAGAAATACAGTTTGTGGCTGCCAGCGATGCCACTGGCTTCCTCTACAGAGACAGCCGGTTTCCCTTTTTCTTTGCAAGGTGTGTGTGGTTTTCATAAATAACAGAGAGGAGAGAGAGAGAGAGAGACAGAGAGAGAGAGAGAGAGAGAGAGAGAGAGACAGAGAGAGAGAGAGACAGAGAGAGACAGAGAGAGAGACAGAGAGAGACAGAGAGACAGAGACAGAGAGATACATACAGAGAGAGACAAGGAGAGACAGAGGCAGAGAGACAGAGACTATCAGGAGACAGGTATCTGTTTTGTTCATTATTTACCACCAAGAGCCTTTGGCACTAAAACAGAACCTCATACATCCGCAGCCCAAGCTGAAGTGTATCTGGCCCTGGTCCACATGTTGTTCCTGGAGGTAGCAAACATGAGCTCAAAAGAACAAGGTGAAATCACGTTCTTGCTTTAAAATATATGCTATAGTTTTGAAAGAAGAAATACTGTTTGTCTCTAGGGGAGGAGGGATGGAGAAAGCCAGCCAGGATTGGGTATTCTCTTGCTAAAATGACTATAATTGAGGCGTTAGGCCAAAATAGAAACCTGTAGATGGGAAATCCCCCCCCCCAAGTTTATAAATAGAAGCTTCTAGTATCCTATTTGGAATACTTTCCAATAATGCAGGCTTGAACATTGGCTGATTTTAAGGGTCTGTTGATACAACAACGCGGATGCTATTCTGTAAAGTAGACGATTTTAAGGAGGAGACAACCAGACGAAGGAGGGCTTCTCCAGTTGTCTTTTTCCTCTCTTGCTCAGTTTTAAAGGGTTTTTAACCTCTAAAGCTTTCTTGAAAAGACTGTCTAACTTATTCTGGGTCTTGATGCACAGGGATGGAACTCATGAATGTTTAAGCTGTCGTTTGCTGAGTCCTTGAAGGGTTCTAGTTATGGGTTGAGTAAATGGTAGCCATGACTAGATGTCAAAATCCTTCCTTCCCTCTATCTCCTGGGTAGCCGCACTCACAACCTACTTGCTTGTGCAAAAAAAAAAAAAAAACAAAAAAACCAAAAACTACTCAGTTTCAAAGGAGGTGGTGCAGCAGCGCCACCCCTCGGTGAGTGAAACTACTGGAAAAAGTCAAATATTAAAAAAATAACAATAACTATAATGACATAAATCAGACATTTTCCTCTGGCCAAAAATTAAAAAAAAATTAAGGAAGATAAGGCCAACTTTTAAGAAAATACTTTGAGGCTGATTTCTCCAGTAGGGAAGAAAACACTGCTTTCCAGCTAGGGATGGCGTCATCCTAGACAACGCAGGTCCCATGATTTAGGGGCGGGAGCGCAAGAGGGGCGCCCTGTGGGACTTGAGTAGATTTGAGTTTCCAGGTCATGGTAGCTAGTCTTTCCTTTTGGACTTGACTTCTCAGGCCTCTGGATTCTGCTGCCACTCTGACGCTGAGATAAGGAAGAATGTTTTGGTGGGTTTTTTTTGTTTTGTTTTTAACATAGTCGTCGATGGAAACGCAGTCATTTTGGCCTCAACGGTGGCAAAGGCCGGGTCTGTGGATGGTATGGAGCGGTGCTGGACTGACCTACAGCTCTCTGGGAGTCCAAAGAGTGAGCTGCGAGCTGGATTTTTCTGCACTGCGCAACAAGTGAGTGCGCGTGCGACGCCGCGCGGCGCGGCGCGGCGCAGCGCAGTCGGGTTCTCCGCGCCCCGCGGGAGCCGGAGCTGCTGCCGCCCGCCCGGTCCAGCCGCAGACCCTCCGCACGCTTGCGCTCTGGCGGGCGCGCGAGTCCGGGTGAAGCCTGGTTCTTGCCCCCTCCGCCGCTTTCTTCCGTGGGCACTAAAAGTTCATTGTTTTCTTTTTCCTTTCTTTCTTTCTTTTTTTTTTTTTTTTTGCCAGCCGACCAGTGTCTGGCAGCGGTCTCTTATAATATCTCCGAGTGCTGCTATTCTGCTTTTTGAAGACAAGTGCGTCTTTCTTTTTCCAGTACATTCAGCTCTTGAGAGGAAAAGAACTACAACAAAAGTACCGTAAAGTGCGTGAAAGCAGCTCCCAGATTCTTCGTTGTGGTTGCTAGAGACCTGAGCCTCGGGAAGAAGGGAATGATATCCACTAAATTAAATGTTTTCCAGCTTTGGTTTGGGAATCAACCACACCCCCACCCGCAATGGACAGAAGACGGGAAAAAAAAAAAAAAAAAAAAAAAGCGGGTTGGGGAACTGGTGCGAAGGCTTTGGCCAGACGTTGACTCTCCGACGGATTGCGACCGCCACCTAGTGGTGACTCATGGTCAAGATCCCGGTCTCGGGCGGAGGGCCGGACCTTTCCACCTCTGGGTCTCCGGGTCTGGTCTGCTCATCAGACGTTGGGACTGACCCTGAGAGCGCTGTCCAAAGGGGATGGCGTCCGGCCACCAAAGTTTTGACAAGACGGAAAAAGCGTAAGGGTCTTGGATGCCCGGCCCACTGCGCAGTCTCAGCAATCCCGCATCTCAGCTAAGGGAAACAAGTTCTCTTGGAGAAAGTCCTGTATTTGTCACTGTGATCCCTGCCCAGGGAAAGGGGCAAAAGGATTCTGCCATCCAAAGCTCAGGGCCGTGAGGACTTAATTTTTTTTTTTTTTCAGTGGGGAGAAACAGGCACGATTAGGGGTCCTGTGAGTGATGAGTTAGTTATCTAACCAAAACCAGATTATAAACTTGCGAATTTCAGAGCAGTGACTTAAGCCAAAGACCAGTTTGTGTCAGCTCCTTTAAATATCTATGAGAAAAGAGCAGCAGTCCTAGCGCTGATTTTTGACCTCGTAGGTTACCATAGTGGCCAGTGAATATTGGAAAGACCTCCTAGCGGAAGTGGGGAAATTAATTTAGAGAGTAGCTACGGTTTTCCGTAACAGACATGAAAAGTTTACTGTGGTGCTGAAAAGTGAGGTGTCTCCAGGCCTCGAGGTGCGCCACTGCGGGGTGGTGGCTTCGGTCAGATGCTTAAGGGTTGCAGCAGGCGGGCACGAGACCTTGAACCTCACGTTTGTACCCTGAAAGTTCCCCTGTCCGGTGCTTAGCGGTCTGGCAAGGGGCCGGGTGTGTAAATGTCCATGTGTGGAAGGGAGTGGCCGGGGGCGCCCGGGCGGCAGCTAACCTCCCCAGAAGTTGTGCCACATCTCAGTAAAATTTCCTTGCTCAGAGCTCTTTTAGGACTGCAAAGGCGCGTCGGCGTGCTGGCGGCCTCTAGCGGCGCCGCGCGCGATCGCCCGGCGAGGACGCCGCGGTCTCCCCGCCCAGGTCCGCCCGAATGAGTTCAGCCGCTCCCACTGCGTCCTCCGGGAGGACGCGTCAGAGAAATGCGCCTCTCCCCGAACTGGAAACAGATCTGGGGACGCGTTTGAAGAGCGGTGAGGTTTGACTCATCGCTTTCCAAGGACAGTTAGTGCCTTCCATCTTCATTAACGTGAATAAAGGACCTTGGCTGACTTCTGTCCAGATCAAATTTAAAAAGGCATTGTTAGCTTGGGGAGATCATGCCTCTCGCCTCTCGTGCCAGGCCTTTTGTAAAGACCGAGCGGGTCCAAGTAGGATGGCCGGGAGAGCTGTGTCAGGCGGTGTCTTCCGGCCTCTGGCCGCACGGGGTGCGCCCCTTTGCTGCTCCTCTTCAGATCTTGACGATGAAACACATCCCTCTATTTTATTGCATTTCCTAGAAGCTTGCAGACTTGCGAGAGCGGAGCTGCTGGCAAGAACCGTGACAGAATTGAAAGTCAGGACATGATGTCCTAGAATACTCGGTCACACAAGGCAGGTGCTGAGGTCATGATGCTGTCCAACGCTGCTTTTTTTCTTTTTTCTTTTCTTTTTCTTTTTTTTTTTTTTTAATCTACTGTGGCCTCCCCCACTCTTCAGCCAAGAGCAGGAAGAGTGTCCCTTTCCCACCCCGCGGTGTGACCCTCTTACCACCAGACTAGGGTGGGTGGACCCTAAGGAACCTTAGCTAGACTCTACTGGGAAAGGGACCGGTCCGGCGGGCGACCAGATGCCAGTTTCGCTGCAGCAGCCCCAGCTTAATTAAAATTCCTTGTCCCTGGCCTTAAGAATGCTTTGCGCTTTCAGGTACTCCTGCGGACTTTTAGGCGATTTACTGGAGTTGTCAGATTGCCTATAATCGAATAACGAAAATCTGGCCTGGATAGAGGGGACAGAGGGAAGGGGTCAAGATGTTCACCAAATCCGGAGACTGGAGCCAAACTAGGTCAGCGAGGAGGAGGGGCGGGCCGCGGACAGCTTGTAGGTTTCAGGCCTTGATCGAGGGCTCTCTCTAGCGTTAGGCAGTGGTAAAAGCACTACGAGATTTGAGTCCCTGAGCCACGAGTTTCCTACTTCACAATAAATATATTTACTTAATTTTAATTGCCCAGACTGTCATCCCTATCCCGAATTAAAATTTCCGTCTCCTTTTCCGCCTGTATCCTATCGGGAGAAGGAATAAGAAAGCCACAAAATAGTATGTTGTTGCCGCAGGCCCCAGCCTTTGGAAAGAGACCTGACCCCGCTTGCGCCGCAGAAGAGGCGCGCAGGGTGCGTCAGAAGCCGCTCCCTCGTTTTAGGACTAGACTGAGGCCTCCGGAATTGAGACTGCCGCCCCCACCCCACCCCACTAACCCCTCCAAATTGTCTTCTGGACCCGGCTATCGCGGACAGTTAGGCAGAGACAGCACTGCGGGGTGGGGAGGACTCGCTTCCTGGGAAAGAGATGTAACTTTGGAGCGCGCCCCTGCGCACGCGCTCCGGGGTCGGCGCCCGGTCCTCTCCCGAGTCCGACACTTTGTCTATGGTTTCACGGAAACAGGATTCCGAAATCCCGAGATCCTGCCAGGTTCTTCCTGGTAGCTCTGATTCTAAAGATGTTGAGCGGAAACCGAGCCGATCTGGGTTCCCCGGCTTTGCCGACGTAGGCGGAAGGGGTTTCGGTTTATTTTTTCTCCAACTCCTCTGCGTTGCTTGGGACTCAGAGTTTGGACCTTGAAGTCTTGCCTAACCCATCGCCTTAAAGAGTGGGGGAGGGGGTAGCGAGGGATGAGCGAGGAGAAAGGGGAAAGAGAGGCGAGAGAGGCACCCGGCTTACGCCAGACTTGGTCAAGCTGGTCCCGAAATGCGCCTCGGATCGCGTCCAAACTCCAGGGTTCTATATTCAGTTCTGCTACTAACTTTCCCTGTCTATAAAATGCTTGTGTGTGTGCCTGGGGGAGGGGCGGAGACGGGGTGAACTCAGAGCCCTCGACCTCGCGCTCCCGAATGATTTAGGGGAAAGTGTACCCTGTTCCCCGAGAGTCTTCCCGGGCGGCCCCCCTCCCCGGTGAATCCCCGGCGGGCCGCGTCGCGCAGGCAGCGATCCTGGCGGCCGTCGGGGGCCGGCAGCTTCCTGGAAAGTTACTCTCCTTGGAGCGGGCGCTAGGCAGAGAGTGTTCTGTGAAATCCGCTAAGCGGAGATCGACTATGTTCCGGGAATGAGAGGGCCGTGCCGTTCCCCTCGCTACCCCCTGCCTTGACGGCCGGGCA
>PVKA01005198.1:0-57406 GCA_004027165.1 Ctenomys sociabilis | reverse complement strand
AGACAGGTACGGTGTGTTGGGTGGGCTAGTGTGCGCAGGCTGGCAGGGCGCGCCGCTCCCGCTCCCGCACTCGGGCTGTGCGGCTGTGCGCAGCGAGCAAGCGCAGAGCAGAGCGCTGCTGGTCCCAGCCCAGGGGAGGAGGGAGGGAAAAGCTTGCTCTCTTACTCTAACCTCGCCTTTCCTCGCTGCTCGAACTCCCTTTCACTTCTGCTCTTTTCTCTCTTTGCCTTTTTTTTTTTTTTTGGAGGGTCGGGAGACTTCTTTTTTCTTCTTCTCCCAGGAGAAGCTCCTTTTCAAACTCTGCCTTCTCAGGGTGCTGGCTTCATCCTACATGTTCAAGGAAAGTTCCGAAGGAGGAAGGGGGTGGGGGTCCCGTTAGACTAAGTCTCAATCTTCCTAGGTAGCAGGGGCAGCCAAGGGAGGAGAACTGGGGAGTCGCGTCCGAATCTGTCTGCTGCAGATTTTAGTTTCGTTCTTTCTTTTTTTTTTTTTTTGGTGGTACTGGAGATTGAACTCAGAACCCTGCACTTGCCAGGCAAGTGCTCATTCTACTGAGCAATCTCCTCAGGCCCTCAGGTTTTAGTTTCTCAGTGAGGTTCTGTTCTCTTAGTTGCATCTGTGGGTTGAATTTTGTGAGTGGCATTACACTGCCCAAGGTTTTGTTAAAGATTGGCTTTGACATTTTGGGAAAGAATTATTTCTAGTGTCCTCTATCTGTCCTTAAGAAACAGTAATGGGTAGGAGAGATCAGTGGTCTGTAAAACAACCCATTCCAAATTTCAGGGGTGCTTCTACATCTGCAACCCCAGGGGGAGTTTACAAAGCATAAGGATGCAGTCCACTGTATGTATTGCATTTCATTTTATCCAGGCCAAGTAGAGGCTTAAGGTGAAAGCCCTAGTCTGGGCTAACAGTGGACACAGGGGAACCGTTTTGTTTGTCTCAATAGGCATCTGCAATGAGTCATTGCCACTTGTCATGGTGAAATGGCAAATCTCGGCTTCCTGTGGTTCCAGAAGTCTGGAACTGGAAATCCACAAGACAGCTGGTGGTTGAAAGCTGATTGAAAGACAGCCTGGTTATTCCAGAAATGTTTGAGGACCTCTTCCATGAAGGAAGAGGAGAGAGTTTCTAAATAAGCTTCATGGGGCTTCAACATTCTTTTTCAAAGTAGATGATCAAAGCACTGAGGGCAGGACCATGTTAGTATGCTCTTTCCTTCTCTTCATTTAGGATGGGGAGGGGAGGAGGACACAGCTTCTTCTGTCCTGCCCTTACCCCAATCCTTGTCAATCATATGCACATAATGACCTTGAGGCTCATAAGATGGAAGGACTGGCACTTGGGACCACAGAGAAACATCAGTGTGTTTGGATACAGACTCTAAGAAATCTCTCATTTTAGAGCACTCACTTGGTCAGACTCAGCAGCCTGGAATGGAACAAAGTATTTGTGTAGGGGAAAGGAACTTAAAAATGCGATTCACCCACCTCAGGGTGCTGTCTTATGTGTTCTTCTGCACGTAGGCCAATTTGGATTGAGGACAAGAATTTCAGCCAGTAGACCTACGGCCAGGCCATCAACCATCTACACGGCCCAACATGACCTCACTGGCCTCAGGCTCTTTTCCCCGGAAAAGAGCTCTAAAGAGCTACTCTTCTTTAAGTGAGCAGAAAGAGTTCTGCTATCCTATGGTTTTCCTTTATAGCCCACATTGGATCATAAGGGAGAGCCTTACACATATGCCTTGTTTGAGTACACATTTCCTTAAATCTTTTTAAGGTTTAGCACTCTGGCCAGTTCTCAGCTATACTACACAGTTAAATCTTTCATCAGGAGGTAGAAGCACAAACTTGGAGGCTGTAGCACTCTGTCTGGTCTTAGACCCAGGAGAGAAGGCAGAGGGAACTGAAAAAGAGGGCAGAGATACTCAAGGAATGTGAAGTCTCGGCTTGCATTCCATAGACTCTGTCTTGTGTCTTAAATGTTCCAGAGAATCAGGAAATACTGCCTAGCTGCTGGTCTTAGCCAACCTGCTTGAACTCCAGGGTCAGTTTCATCACTAGTGAAATAAGGATAAAGATACTGAATCTATCAGTCTTGTGTAATTGTTCTAAGACTTGAAAGACAATATGTTAGCAAGTTTTGGGTAGTGGCACTGTTTTTCAGCCCTTGAAGGATCATTATCATTGATATTGAAAGATCTACTTTTCTTAGTGTTTCTTTCCCAGAAATTCAAGAGGCCTGGGGATGGTGTAAACATTTTACCTTGAAAAGGAAATGTGTATGTACATGTAACTAACGTGTGCGGTAGTGTCCCCAGTGCTCCTGGGGAAGACGTTGGTAGCACATGGCTTTGGGTGCTCAGTGTTGTTGTAAGAGCAGGATCAGAGTGTGATGGCAGCCTGCAACTACTGGAGCAAAGCTGAATAGTGTGTCCTAAAATAAGACTGTAGTGGACAATCTTACATTCATTAAATCCACTTCTGTTTGCTCTCTTCTTTGCAGTTTTTAAGCAAAATTTCGGACTGTGAAGCAACACATTGGGTGGTAAGTAGGTTTAATTACATGTTTTAAAATTCTGTGGACAGACTGTTCCTTTTTAATTTTGCAAATGCATGTGTTTCTGTGAACTTTGACATCTGTTGTTTGAAGGGACAAAGATTAGTGATTCCCTCTATATGACTTCTGAACTTTTTGTCTGTCCCTTTTTATGGTCAGCTATTCCCTAACTTATTTCTTTATTCAGACCAACCTTGCCACTGCGATGCCTTAAGGATGCACTGGTGCTAGGTATTCCAAACACAAAGCAAAACAACTCTGAAGTCCAATAATGGAGAAATACAGGTTGTGGCTGGGATAATGAAATTAGATTCTGATGAAAATAGTTATAACTTTTTTTGGTGTAATTTTTAAACAACAAATAGAGCTATTACTGTCCTCCATTTGGAAAACCAAAGCCCAGAAACCAAAAACCAGCCTGGCCCAAGTCACTCAGCCGTCCAAAGCCTAGCTATGAAGTGTAATACACAGAGATAGGCTATGAGTTGTTCAATGATCAAACACAAGGGATTTGAACTGTTGCCATACCTTAGCAGCATAAGCCACCTGCTGGGTCCTCCTGTAAGGACAGTTCCTGAGGACTAACAGGAGTGTGACTTCTTTTGTTCAGGTGAAGACAAAATGGCCTCGCCGGCTGACAGCTGTATCCAGTTCACCCGCCATGCTAGTGATGTTCTTCTCAACCTCAATCGCCTCCGGAGCCGAGACATCTTGACAGATGTTGTCATTGTGGTCAGCCGGGAACAGTTTAGAGCCCACAAGACAGTCCTCATGGCCTGCAGGTGAGCAGTCTGGAAAGGAAGGACGGATGGCTATGAAGATGGGAATGAAGGTGCTGGCAGCTGGCGAGGTGGAACAGTTCCCAGGTCTTTGCCGCCACTGGGGCGATGTCCCCTTGTCTCCAGATCTCAGCACAGGACCTGGCATTGTCACTCCCCGGAAGCTAATGACTGAATACACTGCTAGAAAGGAAGGTGTTTTTGTTCTGTGGACATAGTAGGAGAAGAAGTGAAGGAAGGGTGTATTGGGGACAAACAGAGAATGGCTTCAGTTAGACAGTTTCAAAAG
The DNA here is from genome assembly GCA_004027165.1 of Ctenomys sociabilis. Lineage (NCBI taxonomy): Eukaryota > Metazoa > Chordata > Mammalia > Rodentia > Ctenomyidae > Ctenomys > Ctenomys sociabilis. The sequence goes on along the minus strand of PVKA01005198.1, from coordinate 53,776 downwards.
CGAGAGAGGGAAAGAGGAGAAGACAAAGATAATCTTTAACTAGATTAAGCAAATTAATCTAAGACTTATTTTGCTTTTTTATGCTATAAATGTATTCATTTTACGTTGTAACTATGTCCATGGCTGTTCAGAATACATTAACAGTTAGAATGAGAGTGTTAATGCTTTATTTTTCACAAGGCCTTCAAGTTTTCAGAGCAGCATTACATTAAGTCATTCCTGTACATCTTCCAGGAACCCTCCTCCCTCTAGATGCACTGTGCCTCCATTTCATGAATGGTAAAAGCAAAGCACAGGTAAAGTGGTAGAGAATGACAGACCCCTGAAAAATCCAACTTCTACAGATACTTTATTTGAAGTAATGGGGAGAACTGAGGTGGAGAGGGACATGCAAATAGCAGCTAATGCTTGGCAAGTACTCAGTGCATGCCAGGTACCTCCCTGCTGCTAACATTTCCATGGCTGCCACAGCCCTATGAAGCTTACACTGTCATCCCTACTAATTCACAGGTCAGGACATTGAGATATAGTGAAGCATAGGGTTGCAGGTGTTGCACAGCTACTTACTGATAAAAGTCTGCCCCACACTTGGTAACACACCTAGTGCGAGAAGAAATGTATTGCCAACCTGGAAGCTTAGCTTCAGCTGAGTACTTTCTTCCACTAGACAACCTGGTACCTAGGAGCATATATTGAGGTTTTACTGGAGTCAAGTAGGACTAATTAGCATTTTGATAGTCGGTGGACTTGGAGAAAACCAATGAAATCTAGTTATAAGCATATGTTTATTTATTTGAGAACTAGGTCCAACTTGCTTCTGAAAATTAGGTTGCTAAAGAGAAGGATAATGCATTATAACAAGGAGGGCAATACTTAGACCAAAGATACAGCCTAAGAATAGTTACTGCAAATGTGTGCTATATTTAACTCTACCAATACATGCAGTTACGACCAAAAGGAAAATAGGCTCAGTGGCTTTGAGAATGTCACTTGCCCTCTGAGATCTTAGTTGTCCAACATATAAAAGGTGCAGAGTAGCAGTGCCTATCTCGTAGAAACAAAGGATGATAACGTACATAAAGCACATAAGGAATTTCTGGCACTTGGTTCATGTTCCATAAACAAAGGTTACTATTAATTTCTCTGGAAGTACCAGGAGGCGACACTGGGAAATGAATTGAGCTGCTGTACGTGACCATGGACTTGATACGTCTATAAGAGCAGACCATTTGCTTGTTTTACAGTGGCCTGTTTTATAGCATCTTCACAGACCAGCTGAAGTGCAACCTCAGTATTATCAACCTGGATCCGGAGATCAACCCTGAGGGGTTCTGCATCCTCTTGGACTTCATGTACACATCTCGGCTCAACCTTAGGGAAGGCAACATCATGGCCGTGATGGCCACCGCTATGTACCTGCAGATGGAACACGTTGTGGATACTTGCCGCAAGTTTATCAAGGCCAGGTAAGCTGACCCTAGGTGGAGGACGTGGAGGCAGAAGGGATGATTCTAATTGAGAGATCCTTGATGCTCGTGCCTGTATAGGAAAATGCAGTTCTCCCCACTGTACCATAACCTGCACTGCACTCCATGGCTACTTCACAGTCCTACTGTTCTCACTCTTGCCACTAGGCAGACAACTCCTCCAGCAACCCGGATACATCCTACCATTGCCACCTCTTGTTCTCTACCTGAAACATGCCCTTTCTTCCCTCCCATCCTGCACGACCAAGATTGGACACCAGTTCTTCCATGTGACAATTCTTCTGATCGCTGCCCTTCCTTTGTCAGCTTTTCTGCTGTGTCCTGTAGCACTCTGCTTGCTCTTACACCTTCTTTGTCTTTTACTGTTTGCTTATGTAGGTTTCAGTTTTCATTTAGATTTCTGTCATGACCATTTATACACATACTTGGTCCCTAGTTCACTGCCTTACTCCTCCCTCACACCCCCTGCTGCTACTTAGGGAAGACACGTAGTGAGTTGAGTCACTAGGTCTAAGGGAAGGGAAGACATAATCCTCATTGGAAGGTGAGGAAACCACAAGACAAAGCAACAGAGAGCTTTGCTGAATGGGACAGAGACTCAGGGCTTCATTTCTTCTGACCCATTTGACCCAGCTGCTCTAGGGAGGTGACACCCTTGCTCTGTAGAAAGGCTTTTCCAGCCTGTGTTTTATCTGAGCCCAGAACTTGGTGTTCCTAGAACCGGGCAGAGTCCACTTTGGATAGCTGGCAAACTCCTCTTTGTGACAAGTTGAAATTAGGCTCTTTCGGCTTTTGCTCACCAATTCTAGATCTGGTTGGTCACTGTGCTCATGTTGAGCTGGCCTATTTTTCCTCCACATAATGATGTCCCTTCAAGTGTCTGCAGCCAGAGCCTTTTGTCTCCTGTGGATAATAATGGTACCGAGATCATCACTGCTGTCAGATCTGCAGGCCAGGCCTGTGCTCAGAGTGGGTAAATAACATGATGTTAAATACCGCAGGTGGGTTTGCACATGATGGCTTCTTGCACTGGCATTTATTGCCTGTTCGCCACCATAAACTTCTCCAGGAATCCATCTAGCATATGGGGCAGGTTCTTTTTTAATTGGGAACTGGTTTATTTATGACCCTCTGAAAGTATATTGTAGCACTATGTAAATTCTTCCCTCCCTTCTGTGAGTATAAAATTCCTTCCTTTCCTTCCTTGCGGGATTTTGCATACCTGACCAGAGATAAGGGCTTCAAAAGTGTCACAGAAGCCATTAAATTCTCTTAACACCAGAAGAGTTACAGGTTCATGGACAGGAACATCTGTGCCTTAAACTCAAAAAGTCATGTCCAATCAACCACAGATTAGACAATTCACCCCCTTCTCTGGGCCTTGGCTTCCCACCACTTACGCTAAATCTCTAGCCCTCTATGTGTAGGTCTTCTCTTGGTGTTCCCTGTTCCAAAGCCACATCCCCTCTGTCTAGCTGACTCAAGCACAGATGTGATTTCATAACAGTGTCCCTGGCAGGTCATTTGCTTAACAGTTCTGAGTTTGTGCCCGGTGTTTTTTTTCCTCCCTCAGTGAAGCAGAGATGGTTCCTGCCATGAAACCATCTCGGGAAGAGTTTCTGAACAGCCGGATGCTGATGCCCCAAGACATCATGGCCTACCGGGGCCGGGAAGTGGTGGAGAACAACCTGCCACTCAGGAATACCCCTGGGTGTGAGAGCAGAGCTTTTGCTCCCAGTCTGTACGGTGGCCTGTCTACGCCACCAGCCTCTTACCCCATGTACAGTCACCTTCCGGTCAGCCCCTTCCTCTTCTCTGATGAGGAGCTCCGAGATGCACGGATGCCTGTGGCCAACCCCTTCCCCAAGGAGCGTGCTCTCCCTTGTGATAGTGCCCGGCCAGTCCCTAGTGAGTACAGCCGGCCAGCCCTGGAGGTATCTCCCAGCCTGTGCCACAGCAGCCTCTACTCACCCAAAGAGGCGGTCCCAGAGGAGGCACGAGGTGACATGCACTACCGTGTGGCTGAAGGTCCTAAGCCCGCTGCACCCTCAGCCAGGAACGCCCCATACTTCTCCTGTGACAAGGCCAGCAAAGAAGAAGAGAGACCTTCTTCAGAGGATGAGATTGCCCTGCATTTTGAGTCCCCCAATGCGCCCCTCAACCGGAAAGGTCTGGTTAGTCCACAGAGCCCCCAGAAATCTGACTGCCAGCCCAACTCACCCACGGAGTCCTGCAGCAGCAAGAACGCCTGCATCCTTCAGGCCTCTGGTTCCCCTCCAGCCAAGAGCCCCACTGACCCCAAAGCCTGCAACTGGAAGAAATACAAGTTCATTGTGCTCAACAATCTCAACCAGAACACCAAACCAGAGGGGCCCGAGCAGGCCGAGCTGGGCCGCCTATCTCCGAGAGCCTACACTGCCCCACCTGCCTGCCAGCCACCCATGGAGCCTGAGAACCTTGACCTCCAGTCCCCAACTAAGCTCAGTGCCAGCGGGGAAGACTCTACCATCCCCCAAGCCAGCCGGCTCAACAACATTGTTAACAGGTGATTTCAGAGACTGGGGGGGGGGGGGGGCTCAACTAAGGAATTACCTGGGCAGAGGTCGGGGTTCATTTCTTGTGATGGGTACAGGGGCTATGTACTCTTATTTTTTAAATAAATTTTATTGAAAAAGAAATAGCAATAAGACAACTGTTCAAAACAGGTTAGTAGGACAATTACAATAATTAATACAATGCACTTTGTTGTCTTCGTAGTAGTTATTCATAGTACAAGATGCAGACATGATATGCTGTCTAAACACTGTTAGTACACATCTTTCTTATTGAACTAAGAGAAAGTAGCTGTATATCTATCCTAAATATTTTGTATGTACATATATATATATATATATATATATATATATATATATATAATTTTTTTTACTACCAAATGGTCCTTCATTTATATCTCCCTTTTTTGTTTAGTTTTGTCAGAGATGGGTATTCCATTGCCATTCAAATATTTTAGATGTGTGAATTCAGCCAAATAATCTAATATATTCTAGAAGTCCATAATAGTAGTGGGTAATCTGCAGAACTTGCAATGTCAGAAGTTGTTGACTTGAACATTTTTCAGCTCAGCATATTCATATGGCTTTACTTTTTATACCTTGTGTTTATACTTTTCTGCTGGATGGTTAAGACCAAGATAAAGCAAGACCTATATAACAAAAATGTAACTTTGGTATCTGAAAATGTCAGTCAGGTCCCCTCAGGATTTCTCTTTCTTCTAACTTTTTTTTTTTTTTTACTTTTTGCCTGAAATGCTGAGCCTCTTAAAGATACACAGTGGATGCCTAGGGAGCAAACTAGCCTAAGGAAGCATGTCACACTTCAGTATGTTTCTTATAGCAGGAGATTATGCCTTTCTGTGGTCGGACAGTGTTCGCGAATTCCAGAGGCACCTTCTGTGGTCTGGACATGGCAAGGGACCCTCACACTTCCCTTATACTGAGAGGAGGTGTTGGCAGCCTATCTAATGGAAGAAACTGGGCCCAAGAGGAGCCTTGGGCTCTGTTTACTCCTGCAGAAGCTATTAAAATGCAGACTCGAGGGTGTTCCTAGGCCCTGGTCTCCTGCCTGACACCAGGAGGGGAGGTTGCACGGGGGAAGTGGGCTGGACCCCCACAGGTGCTGAGCCAGCTTCCTGCCTGCAGGTCTCTGACGGGCTCTCCACGCAGCAGCAGTGACGGCCACTCGCCACTCTACATCCATCCCCCCAAGTGCACGTCGTGCGGCTCCCAGTCCCCGAAGCATGCAGAGATGTGCCTGCACACCGCCGGCCCCACGTTCCCAGAGGAGATAGGGGAGACTCAGTCTGAGTACTCGGATTCCAGCTGTGGTGAGTCCCTGGCCACTCCTTGCCCCTGCAAGCCCAGAGGAAGCACCCTCGGGTTTGTGCTTTTATTCTGTATGCATAGTTGCCTCTCATTGGGAGAGGTCTTTGAATACAAATCCACTGGCACTTAGTGTCACCAGTGGAAGACCCTGCTCATCGGGCTCTGCCAGCATCAGGGGTGGGCCACTGGAGCGACTCTGGTGTGATGAAGACAGGTACAGCAGCCTTTTCAGCTCCATTCTGCAAAGGGAGCTAGGAAGCTGGCTGTTGCTTACAGAGCCTGCCCGTCCCTCTCTGCCCTGCAAGCCTGTGGGTTCTCCAAAAAGAAACATCTTACCTCACCTTTGCAGTGCCCCCTGGGGGTACCTCTCTGCCATGCAGGAGGCACTTAGGAAAATGAGGTTAGTTGAACTCGGTTAAATTGATGCTTTTGGATATTGGGTGAGCGAATCCTCAGTTTTTATGAGGATTCTTTGCCTACTCTGTTGTTACTTCAGGGCTTCATCATACATAACCAGAGTGAATTCCCCAAGGCAGGCCATTTTCAAGTGTTGACAGCTAGAGAACAGAGAAGTAAGTTACTTACTTGGAGAGATTTGGTCCAGCTTGACAGATCTTTAGTCAGGGAAGAGCAGGGACTGTCCCCTTCTGTCCCCAGCTGTGTGCCTTGCCCTGCACCCCAGTTCCTTTTTTCTGGGCCTCTGTTTCTATTTCCACTGTCGGGGTTGTCACAGAAGTGTTTTGGAGACATAAAGTCCAGACAGGTGCAAGGGTGACCTGGAGTTTTCCTCTTTAAGTCTCACCTCAGTGACCTCAAAGTCTAACTGCAGTTAGATGCAGAGACCTGCATCTCTCATCTCTATGGTTTATTTTGATGCTCTGTGGTTTATTTTGAGTTAGACACCATGGTCCTGTGAGGCAGGGAGGAGAGCGATTTGTAGACTGACTCTGCTGATGGAGAGCAGAGGGAGTCTCTGAGAAGGAAGGGTGAAGGGCTTTGCCCCAGGACTTCTGAGTCTGAATGTAAATAAACTATGTACTGATAAGAAAAGTTAATTCTCAGAGGTCCTGGAAGAAGGCAAAGCCATTAGCCTTCCACAAACTGGAGGAGCTCTCTGAGCACTGCTGGTTTAAACTTCTCTACCTTCTCCCCTTGGTCTGTCCCCATTCTCCTCTTCATGTGAGGATCTCAAAGCTAAGAACAGATAGAGCCCCATATGCCCTCTGCTCTGAGCTCCTGTGAGTGTTCCTGAGTTGGAGCCTCCAGAGGAAGGAGCCTTAAGACTTCCCCCTCCTTGCCTCATGCTGACGCCACGGTGTCCCTCTCTCCCTGACAGAGAACGGGGCCTTCTTCTGCAATGAATGTGACTGCCGCTTCTCTGAGGAGGCCTCGCTCAAGCGGCACACCCTGCAGACCCACAGTGACAAGCCCTACAAGTGTGACCGTTGTCAGGCCTCCTTCCGCTACAAGGGCAACCTCGCCAGCCACAAGACCGTCCACACGGGTATGGCCGTGCCCCCCTCCATCTGAGTGCACCAATGTTCTTAGTGAAGGATGGCAGAGGATCCTACAGCTGTCCCCAAGAGCCTTGGGGCCTAGTTGTGGGAGGCAAGGAATAGTCCCCATCCTGGCCCCTGCCCTGTTTTGCTGAGGGAATTGTCCACTTCCCATACTCTGTGTCTTTTCTTTGAGACTCTGTCCTGCCTCTCTGCCTTTGCTGGGGTCAGAAGGGTTATTCCCATTGTACAGCTGTAGAAACTGAGGCTGATAGAGTCAACGTGTTGTGCTTCTATAAAACCAGGAAAAAGATGTCTTCCAAGGACTTTTTTCTTGTCAACTTATATTCTTTACCCAGTAGCTGTTCACAATGTGTTGGTTGTCCACAGTTAACTCTCTTAAATCTTGAAGCGGCCTCCTCCTCCTCCTCCTCTCAAGAACTTTCCATGGAGGCAGGCTCAGTTCTCTGATTGGTTTCCTCCACTTACACCTCCACTCAAACCCAGGCCCCACCCTGCTTGTAAATGCAGTACAACAGCAGTGTCCATAAGTGGAAAAGTATATTTGTTCTGAGAGAAACTAAAGTGGCCTGATGGTATCTCTCCACTGAGGGAGTGGAGTTGTATCTGACAGAGGAAGCAGAAAGGACTTTCTAGGTCATCTGACTGAGCCTCACAGATTTGGAGGGGGAAACTGAGGCCCAAAAAAGGCGAGTGTCTTGCCTGAGCTCTGCATATGGGATCCTCCTGGCAGTGCTGGTTTTGAGGCCCAGTTTCCTGGAGTGTTCCCCTCTTGCCCCTTGCCTTGCCCCATCTCACACCGCATGGTGCCACTTCCTGTTCCTCAGACATGGTCCTCTGCAGGTTAGGCCAATAAGAGTTTGGGGAAGGTGGCAGGACAGGTCCAGATCCCTGAACTCTCTCCCAAGAGGAAATAAAGCACAAGAAGCTCAGAGGGTGGAAGTCATCCTTGAAATTCCTGGGAGACCTTAGTGATTGACAAGGCTTACCTTTTCCCCTTTTTTGATACTAGGTGAGAAACCCTATCGTTGCAACATCTGTGGGGCGCAGTTTAATCGGCCAGCCAACCTGAAAACCCATACTCGAATTCACTCTGGAGAGAAGCCCTATAAATGCGAAACCTGTGGAGCCAGATTTGTGCAGGTGAGTGGAGTTAGCAGTCTGATGAAGGACCCCTGGGGCCATGCACCCTGCAAGTGGCTGCCTGAGAGTCCACAGCCTTCCCCAGCAAGGCCCTCAGACCTGTGATCCTCCTCAGGTGGCCCACCTCCGTGCCCACGTGCTCATCCACACTGGGGAGAAGCCTTATCCCTGTGAAATCTGTGGGACCCGCTTCCGGCACCTTCAAACCCTGAAGAGCCACCTGCGGATCCATACAGGAGAGAAACCTTACCATGTACGTAAGCCTCGTGTGGCTGGCTGGGAGGGAGGGCAAGGGTGGTGGGGCTCTTCGCTGCAATCTTAGGTGCACAGTGAGCTGCCTGCTGACCTCATGGTTGGGAGACCAGGACTAGCAAACACACCTTGCTCAACTTCAGCCCCGGTCTCTTTAAAACAGAGGCACCGGGCTGCGGGACCCCAGCCTCGGGAAAACAGTGGTGGGTACATAGGCTTAAGGAGTATTCATTCATCCTGCAAATACTGAGTGTCTAGCACACAGCCGTACCCTGGGTTAGAGGTGAACTTCAGGGTGGCTGACATGTTTGAAAAGGAGTTATCTCAGAAGTCAGTTGAGAATGAGGAAAATGTGATATGCTTAAGAGAAAAATAAAAGATCAAGAAAGGCCCTCTTGAGCACGTAGAAATGTCCAGCTATGGAGCACAGTGCTGGGAGCAGGCCATCAAAATCATCACGTCCCACAGCAGGCTCTCAGCAAATAGTGGCCCGGCAGGCTAATTGGTTAGCACTCCATGAGCAAAAAACAAGTTTTAATTAAAAAATCTCCAAAACAGTATTTGGTGACATGGTGTGTTATATTTATTTAAATTTCAGTGAACATGAATGCTGGAATGCATCTGTGCTTCCTTCACATCACTGTGGGTGGGGCTGGGTACAAGAATAGTGAGTGGGCAGCTTGTACACAACCCAGGGGACACCCTGCCCAGTGTGGCTGTTCATTTGTTTGTAAGGCTTGGAGGGAACATCTGCCCGCTCGGTGTCTGTGCTCAGACACATCATCTGTCCTTACAGAGCCTTAATGCCTTGTCTATAAAATGAGCCTGAAAATAGTACCTTCTAGTCTGATAGTGTTAGGTGAGACTGTTCATTCAGGATAGCTCATGCACGTAATAACAATCCAATAAGTAGCTGCTATCTCATTATTTGCTAGAATTTTAGATGCAGAGGACACCAGAGATGAAAATGACCTTCAGCATTTATTGACCCAAGCTCTTACCTAAGGGAGAGCCAGGACTCAGAAATAACAGGGTTAGGACCCCAACCAATAGGTGAAAGACATATAAGGACCTGGGCCTCCTAATACCAGAGATCGTGACTCACTGTCCTGCCCATTTTATTTATCAATTTTCTAAATCTATCTCTCTTTTTTGTCTTAAGACATATTCTGTGTCTGAATATAGTTTATAAAAATTATTATTTCAGAATAGTTTTAGATTTAGACAAAGATTGCAGAGGTTGTACATGAGACACCCACATGGCTGGCATCTTTTTGTCACAACTGACAGATTAATAAAGTCCAGACTGTATTTGGATTTGCTCAGTTTTTACCTACAACACCTGTTTGTGGCCAGCATCAAGTCTGAGTTACTGCACTACATTTAGTCCATTATTTTTTTAAGTAATTTTTTTCCACTAGAAATATTCCTATGCATTCATTGGATCAAACTGAAAAGCAGCTCTGCTTGTTCCTGCCCTGCTGTCTTATCTAAGAGATATGTCCTAGTAAGAAATAGAACTGCATTACAAAGTATCCTAAAGTCTAGAATATCCATGAATTTATACTGATTTAGCACATTTGTCTAAATGCATTCAGATTTATTACATGCTTTCTGCCAGGCCCTAGAAAGATTATAAATATTAGTGATAAGGATGTTAGCACACAAGGACAGCCATGTGGCAAGGTGATACATCGACAGTCTGAAGGAAAGAGGGATTCATTTTATCCTAGGGACATTCAGAAATGCTTCAGCGCTCAGGGGAGTTGGCACCTGAGCGGAGTTTTTGAATTAGCCTTGCATTGGTGCAGCGAAATAGGGCCATGCACAGAGCTCACATCTCCCCGGCGGAAGTCACCATTCATCTGAGCTCTTGGCCTGGCCTCTGCAAGGAAAGAGCCCAGCTTGTTCCTCATAGGGCCAGTCTTCTCTGGGTCTTTGAGCACTGACAGGATTTCTGGGGTGGACGACGACACCTAACAGTCTGTTTCATGTCCCTCCAGTGCGAGAAGTGCAACCTGCATTTTCGCCACAAAAGCCAGCTGCGACTTCACCTGCGCCAGAAGCACGGCGCCATCACCAACACCAAGGTGCAGTACCGCGTGTCTGCCACTGACCTGCCTCCGGAGCTCCCCAAGGCCTGCTGAAGCACGGAGTGTTGACGCCCTCCTCGCCAGTGCCAGCGCCTCCTCAGAACCGACCCAAAGGATACTGTAACACTTCACAGCGTTCATCCCATGACGTAGTGCCTCTTCATCCTCTAGCGCGGACCATAGCTGCGGGTGGGGGGTGGGGGTCGGGGCCCGGGGGGCGGGGCTGGGAGCAGCAGTAGCTTCCCTTCCCCCACTGCCATAAAACATTAAGAGAATAATATTGCTTCTTCTCCTACGTGTAAGGCAATCCATGTCCGCAACAAGCAAAATCATCTTATAGATCAAAGCAGGGGAATATGCAGAAGTTCTGACTTCACTCAGTCTAGAAAATGAGGAATGTATATGTTTTGTGGGAACAGATATTTCTTTTTGTATGTAAATGAGCGTTCTTTTAAAAAACAGGACTTCAGTATGTTATCAAAGAGAGGGCTTTAATTTTTTTAACCAAAGGTGAAGGAATATATGGCAGAGTTGTAAATATATAAATATATATATATAATATAAATATATATAAACCTAAAAAGATATATTAAAACTATAAAGCAGCGTTACAGGCTCGATTTTGTATCTGCAGGCAGACACGGATCTGAGAATCTTTATTGAGAAAGAGCACTTAAGAGAATATTTTAAGTATTGCATCTGTATAAGTAAGAAAATATTTTGTCTAAAATGCCTCAGTGTATTTGTATTTTTTTGCAAGTGAAGGTTTACAATTTACAAAGTGTGTATTAAAAAAATGAAAAGAACAAAAAAAGCTGAAGAAGGAAAAAACGTGTAATTTTGTTCTAGTTTTTGGTTTGTATATACCTGTACAACGTGTCCTCACGGTGCCTTTTTTCACGGAAGTTTTTAATGGTGGACAAGAGTGTGCCATCCCTTTTTGAAGTGTAGGCAGACACAGGAACTTGAAGTTGTCGCTAACTAAACTCTCTTGGGGAGTGTGTGTCCCATCCCATTTCGCGTCATGCTTGTGTTATCACTACTCCGGAGACAGGGTTTGGCTGTGTCTAAACTGCATTACCGTGTTGTAAAATATAGCTGTACAAATATCAGAATAAAATGTTGAAAAATCAGCTTGTCCTGAAGGTCTTTCCCGTGGGAATGGGAATGCAAAGGTGAGGGGGTTTGCTTGCTCTGCTCCCACTCTGGCAGGGAGAGACCCCAAAAGGAGGCAGGTGCTGTGTTGGGGAGCTTAGCCTGGACTCACACTGGCCCTGTCAGACCCTGGTCCTTCAGGTCCTTGGGAGTCCTGGAGGCTCTTGCTGACTGGCTGCCAGCCAAACAACCTTTGGCCCCTGCAGAGGTGCTTTGTCCAAAGGGTAGATCTCAGCTGTCTCTTCCTGTGTGATAGGACAACCATTTTCTTTCTGGTTCCCCTTCCCAGCCTGTCCCTGAAGAGACTGGGTGAACTAGGCCATTAATAATCCCATGACACAGATGTAAGTTCACTGCAGCTTGTTTTGGCACTTGTATTTACCTCAGAAAACCCTGAGGATCAAGTTTGATGGACAGGGCTTGAGGACAGGGAGGACAGTGTGGCTCTGGTAACTGACCCAGTGCAGAAAGCCCACACCCGCTTCCTGTCCTTTCATGGTAGTAGGGAGGGGGGTGAGGCGAGCCTTTCCCAGGTCCATGGGCCGAGGGACTCGACAGTGCTGTCCCTTGGCAGGGGCTGTGCAGCCGGTTCCAAGCACGTGCTGGGAAGCCTGGGAGAGCTGACCGCCCCAAACCCCAGAGAGAGCTTCAGAAAGTCACACCACCCTCTGCCAACTGCATGGCCTTTCAGCTCAGGTTTCTTTTGAAAATGACTTTAAAGGCCTTGCCAGCTTGCGGCCTCATCTCACCCTGCTCTTTGAAAATAGAGAAAATGATCCTCTGCTCCATAGAAACTTGGCAGAAGAACTTACAAAACAGCCAGCCTCAGGAATGACAGTCCACAGACTGAGGGAGACTGGCCCCAAGGTCCCTCTGCTCCCAGAGTACCTCTGAGCACGTTTGTGTATCATTACTGCTTAATAGACACAGTGAGAGGACAGCAGACACTGTAGGTGGCATTCTAAGCAAGGGAAGATCAAAGGGTGAGTGATACCAGCCAATTCATGATCAATAAAAAGTAAAAAGAACACATCTCAGGACAGATAAGCCTGGGCAGAGGAGCATAGGCTTGTATTAGAAAAGTTGACTGGAACACAGATTTGCTCAAACTGTGGGTTATCAAAAAGGGTACCCCTAGGGCCCTTGGCTACACTGTGGGGACTTCAGAGGAAAAGCTCTGAGGACCTCAGGAAGAAGTGTGCATAGGAGACAGGCTCCAACAGATGTGCAGGTGGAAGCAACAGGGCTGTGTAGGAGGTAGAAGGGACCAAGCAGAAAGAACCCTTAGTTCACAAGTCTCATCTGACCTGGGAAGGGACTGGGACATGACAGGTAAGAGGCTTCTTCCTGCTACCCAGCCCTTGGGCCATATGGATAGCAGAGTCTTGCTCCTTTCCCCAACTGTGATAAAAACTTCACAGAAATATTGTATTTTAGAAATGAAGAAATGGAGGCAGGGGCTTACCTAACATCACATTGTAAAGGGTCCCACGAGGCTGTCTTCACACAACTGTTGGTAGAACTTTAATCAGCTTAGTTCAATTATTAGGTCTTAGGTTTCTTCAAAGAAATGGAATATTTTCTCTGGAACCTGTGTTTCCATTTTTCCCTTTGTATCACTCAGAGGACTGATGAATAATGCGTGGGTTCTTGTTCTTCCAGAGTCATTCTTTGGAAAACACTAACAGAACTGGAATGAGGAAAAGAAACAGAGAGAAGCCAACCAGAGAGTGGCTGAGTCACTCCAGAATGAGGCTCCCCAGAATGGGGGTGGTCTTCCAGGACTAACTTCCACAAAGACCACCATTATTTGGGAATTCTTCTTATATTTTTCAGAGATTCCATGTCTCTTACAATCACTTTAGAGTAAGGACCCTGGGTCTCACTCTTACCCTGGTGACTTGGACTACACTGTGTGGACCTATTTTCTGGAATCAGGAAAGCATCATTTGTGGGCATTCTGGGATGTTGGCCATTGGCAGCCACTTAAACATTCTTTGATAGATTCAAGCTTCTTCTTCTTCTTCTTCTTCTTCTTCTTCTTCTTCTTCTTCTTCTTCTTCTTCTTCTTCTTCTTCTTCTTCTTCTTCTTCTTCTTCAGTTCTTCTTTTCTAGGGATCTAGGGAAGGATCTACAGGGTGTTCAGGGTCTCACTACTAGATCAGACTCATAGTGATCTGCCTGTTTACAGTCTCCCAAGAGCTGGGATTACAGATGCGCATCACCCTGCCCAGTCTCAATCGCTGTCTCAGGGTGCCATCATGGCAGGCTGGGGGATTGAATCCCTGCCCCTGCCCCTGCTTGTAGGCACTTTAATCTGCTGAGCTTTCAGCTGGCCCCAAACTTCTTCCTAGTGGAGGCTGAGACATGCTGAGCTCCACCTAAGATAGCACAAGAAATAGTTTACCCCAATACTGTGGCAACTCGGAAAGATCCAATTCCTAAAGCAGAGACATAAGGGCCTTAAAAGGCACACAGGAGCCTAACCTAACCTGCTGTGGTTCCTTGCATATCCAAACTGACATCCAGGGGCATGGGTGGTACCTTCCTGAAAAGAGGAGAAAGCTCCATCAGTCCCTTGGACAGTGGGCTTCTAGGAAGACAGATGCCAAGGCAAGAGGGCTTTGTAGTCTAGAAAGTGGACTCAGTGGGTTTGGAGGCCCTAGTGTACCATATTGACCTCCTCTTAATAACTCAAATAATCACAGTTAATTTTCTACTTTGAAGGATAGTGAGGGTTCTCTTTCCCCTTTGCAATCTGAGCAAGCAGATCAAACATGTATATATGGCACCAGAATCAGAGAATACTGCAACTGAGAGAATATAGGAATGGCAATCCTCTTACACTGTCAAGGAAGCCAGTCCCAGAAGGGAAAGTTGATATGTTCAAGGTGCCACCAAGAATTTTCATAAGTGAGAATACCTAAGTCCTCGCTATGTTTGTAACATGGCCCCAGCCCTCAAAGTGTTGAATCTCAGAGTTGGTGGCCCACAGAGAAGCAGTTTCAGTGGAACAAGGGTCTCTTGCTCTTTCTGTGGAACTGCAATGCCTCCTCCAATCTTCACAGAGCTGTCTCCCCTGATGTCCTCCATAGAAGCCATCTCTGGAGGTGTATTGGTTTCCTAGAGCTGCTGTGACAATGTACCCCAAAATGAGAGGGTTCAACAACAGGAACTTAAACCATCTTCTCTAGGTTCAGGTGGTTTATTGGCTTGTAAAAGCATCACCTCTCTCATGTGACATGACATTTTCTATGTCTGTAACACAAAGCTAGCCTACTTTTATAGGGACCCTATAAAGTTTCTGTATAGCTATGAAAACTACCAACACAATGAAAGATAACCTACAGGATGGGGAAACATTATTTGAAAGCTATGCATACAAGGGTTAGTATCTAGACTACATAAGCAACTCAACTCAACAGCAGGAACCAGGGGGAAAGGAGGAAGAAAAAAATAGTCTGATTAAAAATATGGGCAAAAACCTGGGTAGTCGTTTCTCCAAGGAAGATATTTAAGTTGCGAACAGATATGTGAAAAAGCATACAGCATCATTAATCATCAGGGAAATGCAAATCCAAACCACAGCTCTCTGCCCAGTTAGCATGGCTATGACCAGATAGTCCAAAAATAACTAACTCTGGCAGGGATGAAGGGGCAGGGGAACTCTTATGCACTGCTGCTGGGAATGTAAATTAGTATAGCCATATGGAAAACAGTAGTTTCCTGAATAGATCGTAAATAGAACTACTGTACCATCTAGTGATTTTACTACTGGGCAAACGTATCAAAAGGAATGAAGTCAGCATTGCTGAAGTCCCATGCACACTGGGACTCACTGCAGGGCTGTTCCCAGTAGCCAAGAAATTGAACAACCTAAGGAGCCCTTGACTGACACCTGGGTAGGAAAGATGCAGGATGTGCACACACTGAAACACTGGCTGGGCTGAGGAGTGGGATCCTAGAGAAAGAATCTGTGATATTAAGTCCAATAAGCCAGGCACAGAAAGACACACCCTGCACACTCTCACTCAGAAGTGGGCCCTAAAGAAGTTGGTCTTATGGAAGTAAAGGACAAAACAGCAACTAGCCCCAGTGAGTAGGGGACAAAGGGTAAAGGGAGAGATTGATCAACAGGTGCAAAGTTGCAGAAAGATTAGAAGAATGGATTCTAGTACTGTATGGCACAGAAGGGTGACTATGGTTAACAATATTGCATTGAATACTTCAAAATAGCTACAAGAGAAAGTTTGGAATGCTTCTGTCATGAAGAAATGACAAATAAGGTATACTAAAATGTGTTAAGCACCCTGGTTTGATTTTGATTACATATATAATATATATGTATTGAAACTTAGCATTGTACCCTATAATATATATATATATATATATATATATATATATATATATATATATATATTTACTGTGCTAATTAAAAGCCTAAAATGCTGAAGAAAAACATTTACATAAGGTCATACCCATCATATTGGGTGCAGGGCCACCCTCATTATCTGTGGACAACCTTATTTCCAAATAATATCACATTTTGAGTACCAGGGATTAAGACTTTTACATTTGTAAGAACAAAGAACCCACATAGAATAGCAAAGGAAATTCTGGGCAAAAAAGACAAGGCAAGAGACATTACAATTCCTGACTTGAAATTATACTACAAAGCTACTGTGAGAAAATCAGCATGGTATTGGCAAAAAAAAAAAAAAAAAAAGAAAAGATCTGAGGATCAGTGGAACAGATTAAAAGGTACAGAAACCTCTATAAACACACTTAGATACTTTATCTTTGACAAAGGGGACAAACATGCTTACTGGAAGAAAGATAGCTTCTTTAACAAATGGGCTGGGAAAACTGGCTCTCTAAATACTGAAAACTAAAACTTGACCTAGGTCTATCACCATGCACTAAACTAAGGTCAAAATGGACTAGAGATCTAAACATTAAAACAGAAATGCTAAATCTCCTGGAAGAGAAAGTAGCAAGACAGAACTCAACTCCTACACAGGGCTGTCTAGCGGGAGGGCTCACGAAACACTCTCCAGAATGGCACAGCCATATCTGCCCTCTGTTACGTCCTCTCATGTGTCTGGAGGCTATGGAGGTGGGGCTTGAAGCTCTGCTCCCACCAGGCCCTTCATAGTAGTTCTCAAGGCCACCTGGTTTCACCGTTCACCAGTGAGGAGAACAAATCAAA
Source organism: Ctenomys sociabilis (assembly GCA_004027165.1). NCBI lineage: Eukaryota > Metazoa > Chordata > Mammalia > Rodentia > Ctenomyidae > Ctenomys > Ctenomys sociabilis. The sequence goes on along the minus strand of PVKA01005198.1, from coordinate 37,039 downwards.
AGGCTGTGGCACTTCGCCGAGGCTGGGGGCTGCAGTTCTTCATCTTCCCCCTAGCAACTTTTGATTTCTTTTCATGTCATCATGCATCTTACCCAAAAAGAACATTAGATGACACAATAATTGTGCTAAGCAAACAATCACACTTTAGACAAACAGCTGAAAATAAAAAAAGTTTAGATCCAGGTAGATCTCTACATCATAGGAGCCACCAGGAACTTATAGTTCAGTTCATTACAGCTTTGTTCATTTAGCAATATAATGGCTAGTTCATATTTTCCAGGATCTCGTCCAGTGTGTCTCTGCTGGCAGAGGCCATAGACATTGCTGATGCTCCCCAGGGGATTTTGAAGCCATAGCCTGGGGTGAGAATCTCTAGTCCAACACAACTCCTTCTTTTCTTCAGAACAGGAAGTGATGTGACAATAAATAAAGATATTCTCTTCCGGTGCCAGCATTATTTCCATTAAAATCACCACTGTCCACTGCCATGACTTCCTGTCTCCACAATCTTGAGCAGCCCCTAAAGGAGGACCTTCATCATAGATTTCCACGTATGGGATCACTTCCCAGGTGAAGGCCTGAAGGGAAAGACCTCAGCCACATAGGCAGGAGGGACAAAGGTACAGTCGGCCCAATAGGGTAGAGGATGTCCAAGCAGCCACCTAAAGATGCCCCGTACTATGGGTGATCTCTGTGTCAGCAGCTCTTTGATACTACAATAAACACCCTAGATAATCTACTTGGGAGAAAGAAAGTATTATTTTGGATGTCAGTTTGGAAGTTTTAGTCCTGATCGGCTGACCTCGCTGCCCAAGCCTGTGCTGACATATCACAATGGGCTTCATGGAACTGAAATGAATCATGAGGAGGCTAGTGTACAAGCACACTGCCGCCACTACAGAAGTCAGCCCACCATGTGGTGCACAGTCCAGAGCTGTGGTCTGGGTAGAGGTTTTTCCTTTCCCATCGTGCTCTGACTCAGGGTCTCACTCCTATCATTTCTTTGATAGTGAGAGACAGGATCAGCTATAGCCATTATTACCTGCTGCATCCCACCCTTCAGTCACAGGCAAAGGCAGGAGGCATGAAGACCCCAAGTTCTTATGTGTCCCTCTCTCACCAGGCAAATGCTTATTCTACTGAGCTGTATCCTCTGCCCCTTATGTGTCCCTTTCTCTGTTTACCCTTATGTACCTCATCTCCTTCAGGCTGCGGATTTTCTCAGTCTGGAAAACCCTGCAAACCCTACACAGGTTTGTTCAGTGTGGAGTGGGAAAGTGTGCTTCAGATTGAGGGTTCCCTAGCTTTCACGTCTGGATTTTGCTATTGCAGTCTAGCTCACGGCCATAAGGTGGCAGAGCAGGGCAAGCGGTGAAGGGCGCAGGAGCCGCTTTTTCTAGCTTCGGGAAAGCAAGGAGGAGCAAATGAAGCTATTGCTGGGTTTTAAGTCTCCTGCCCAACAGAACTGGCCACTAGCCTACAGTGTACGATTTGAGGTTCTCTAGCTCCCAAATCTCTCCTTTGCAAACCTACTTGGGTGTGTAAATTTCCACTCCACATCATTCCTTTAATTTTCCAGTTTCTAATAGTGCTTGGAAACTAGGGGTCATTAACAGCTCTCAGGTATCGGCCAGTTCTTGGCAGAACCCTCCACGGGGGCAGGCGAGGGCTTATGGGGTAATAAGTACGAGTCACAAAATTCACAAGTCCCCAAAAGGTATGACATCCAAGAGCTCTCTAATCCTTACCATAGTCCTACTGGTTTTTAGGAAGAAAAAGTATATGAAGAAGCCCAGAGAGAGGGAACAGAATGTAAGGCCACGTAGTTGGCAGTGGCCAGGCTGTGATGGGATTGGGGCAGCCCAATCCCATCAGGCAGCCGGTGGGGGGGCTTCAGCAGGCACAAGCGCAGCTGTGTGCTGTGACCTCTGACCGCGTGCGCCTTGGGCACTGGTTTCTCCACAGCACACAGCACTGCATTGCCGGGGAGGAAGAGAGCGGAGGCTTGCAGAATGGGAATTCTTTTACGATTGAAACTGCATATTGTGAATGGGGACAGAGGAGGCCACCAGGGTCTGTCTTAGAGCTCACCTCCCCAGCACATCTCCAGACCCTCGCAATTCCGGCACAGAGCCCAGACCGGGGCAGGAAAGGCACCAACCAAGTGGGGTTCGCAGGTCCTACTGGGGAGCAGGGCTCGTGGGAGGCACGTATTAACCAATCTGCCTGCCTGAGCGAACCGTGTGGCTCTCCTGCTGACCAGCTACTGGCCTCGGCTGGGAAACTTGGTCTCCCTGGGATGTGGTTTCCAATCCTACATGCAAGGGCTGCAACGGGCAAGACCTGCAGGACACTCTGCAGCACAGAACCCTCCCTTTGAGGCCTAAGTAGCCTGGGGATAGAAAAGAGGGTGCACCCATGGGGAGCTCTGGGGCTGCGCACCACTCCCATGACCGCTGAGTTCCCATTTCTGGAAGCTGGCCCTTCTCTGCTTCACTTGCCAGTGCTTCCGCATCCACAGGCTGGCATTCATCTGCCCAGGATTGGAGCTTTCCCCAGCTTTCTATCAAGATCATAATTCAAAAGGGGCCATGAATGACACTAATTATCGAAACAAAAATCTTTTTCAGTTCACAAGAGACCTCAAGTTCTTATGTACATAGCTTTGCTCAATACATTTTTTTAGTTCTAAAAATTACATTTTTATCTATTGAGCTTTAAAATTAGTTTGCATTTATCTGGGAGTGTGACATGTGCTGGTAATATCAGCACTTGGGAGGCTAAGGTAGGGCTATTGCTGCAAGTTCAAGACCAGACTGGGCTATAAGCTGAGCTCAAGGCCACCATGAACTGCATAGCGAGATCTGTCTTAAAAAAAGACCAAGAACCAAAACAAAACACTAAACATCATTTAATTGCAGAGAAATTTAAAACACAGCTATTAAATAATAATCATACATTCCACCTTGTTGGGTCTAACAGAGAGAAGCTGTTCAACCAGAAGCCACTGTGCACAACTGACCCATTCCACCTCAGCCTAATAGAAAGCAACAGTGGGACTGGAAGCCACTGGGAACAGCCTTTCCCACCTGGGACCATTCTGGAATGCTGGGCCCAGCCGAGCCCAGACCAAGGCACAGAACTACAGAAGGGTTCTCTGGACACAGAGGCAGCAGCAGGTAAATGGGGGTGGGGAGCTAGTCTGCCTAGAGGACTCTAGGTGTATAAAAAGAAGGTGCCCAGACAGAACTCAGAGGAGCTAATTTAAATACAAATTCCCAATTAAAGACTTGCATAGTTACATAGCTGTAATGTTTGCTCCTATGGTTTAAAATTCAAATGTATTAACTACAAAAGTTAGTCAATTTCTAAATTTCTCTAGCTGTTATTAGTAATGTTAATTGTTCTACTGTAAATAAGAAACCCTACATGTCTTAACCACATCTTCCCTTGGGTATCAACATTGGGAGGTACTTAATAATAACTTCACAAAAGCCCTACACTGAAGGTCAGAGGACAGTGCCAAATGGAAACCAATATCTCACTCTCAACTAATAGAGAAGGCAAAATCTTGGGACACACACAAAATAAGATTCTCTGTGACAGAAAAGATACCAAAAAAGCACTCTTTTCAAAGTGGGTCTCACTTCAGTGATACAGCTACTTACTATCAAACTTCCACAAAATGGCATCACAAATCAAAATAAAGAGTTCTTTCTGAAATATAAAATGACAAAAAGAAGGAGCAAAATGCATTCTCAGGTCCCAAGTCTTCCCAAAACAACCCCAGGAGACATCATCATAGAAGAAAGTGGAAGCCACATGCTTGAAGTCTCTAAAATAATAACAATTAAAGTAAAGAAAGAACTGCAAAAGACTATAGAGGAAATCAGATCAGAGATAATCTCACAGGTAAAAAAAAATGATAGCTACAATGAAAGAACTACTAAGCATTTCTAAAGAAGACACTAATAAAAAATAGAGAATAGAAAAATGATGGAAATCTTGAATGAGCAAAATAGGAAAGAAATGCATGAAGCAAATTCAAACAGATAGAGAGGAAATTAAAAACTCAATCACAAGTTGGCAAAACCACTTGAAAGAAAGGGAAGATAGATTTTCAGACCTTGAAGACAACATTTCAACTAGTGTAAGGAAAGATATCTTAAAAACAACTAGGATATGGGAAATAATAATTCAACATCTGCAAATTGATGCAAAGATGAACAATGTAAGACTAATAGGCATCAGTGAGAAAGAGGGAGGCAACACAAATGACATAAAAAGAAAATGGACAGAAGTAATAGCAGAAGTAATAGCAGAGAACTTCCCAAATATGGGGAAGCAATCTGATATTCAAGTAACTAAGGCATATAGAACTGAAATAATATCAAATCAATTAAAAATACAACCAGACATACAATAGCCAAGATCCCAGAAATCCCAGCCGAAAGAGCAAAACACTAAAAGCCACAAGAGAAAAGAAACAGATCACATTAAAGGAAAACCCATCAGAATAGTAGCAGATTTCTCTTATCAAACCATTAAGTCAAGATGAGCATGGAGCAAAGTACTTCAAGTCCTCCAAGAAAACAGATTCCAACCTAGACTGCTAAACCCTGCAAAACGCTTTCAAATTTAATGGAGAAGTGAAATACTTTCAGGACAAAGAACTACTTAAGAAATTCATGATGACCAAACCAACCCTACAGAGAATACTAAAAATACTAGAAGGATTTTTTTTCTAGGCTGGCTCAGGCTGCCTTAAGGGCAGATCTGGAAGGGTATAGGGGCCTGTGGTCTGTTGAGTCTGCATTGGTTTGCAACAGCAGGTGCTTAAATAACCCACAAGCCTCCAAAATACTAGAAAGGGATCAAAATACCCACAATTCCAAGAACAACAACAGAAAGAAACCACCAAACATGGCAAACTAGTTAATACAGGATAAATGTTGTGAACCAATAATAGAAAAATAACATGACAAATCTGTTATTGCATATCAATTATAACCATCAATACTAATGGACTCAATTCACCAATTCAAAGAAATAGACTGGCAGAGTGGATTAGGAAACAAAAATCCAACAATATTCTGTATATAAGAAACACATTTAACCTGTAAAAAAATTCATAGGCTGAAAAGTCAAAGGATGAAAAAATAACACTATACACTCGAGGACCTCACAAAAAAGCAGGTGTAGCTATTCTGTTCACAGACAATCTAAAGTTCAAACCAAGAATGATGAAATGAGATAAAGATGGTCATTATATACTGGTTTAAGACTGGAAAATCTAATAACCAATATCACAATCTTAACAAAGGACCTTAACAGCCCCTTATCTCAAAAAGAAAGGTCAAGCAGGCAAAAATTAAGCAAAGAGGTAGCAGAACTGAACCAAAATTTTGAACAAATGGACTTAGTGGACATATACAGAATGACCCACCCAACAACACCTGGAAGCACATTCTTTTCAGTTGCATGTGGGACATTCTTTTAGATAGACCACATACTAATCCATAGGTCTTTCTTAAGTGTAGGCAAGAAAACAGAAATCATCCCATGCATATTATCTGACCACAAGGTAATGAAACTGGAAATTAATGACAAAAACCCCATAAACACATGAAAATTAAATAAGACCCTCTTTAGCAACAAATGGGTTACAGAAGAAACTAAACAAGAACTTAAACATTATCTACAATCCAATGAAATTCAAGCACAACTTACCAGAATTTATGGGACGCAATGAAAGCAATTCTTGGAGAGAAACTTAGTGGTGAACTCATACGTTAGAAACACAGAGTGAGAACAAATAAACTCAAATGCTGAACTTCAAGCTTCTAGAAAAAGAAGAGCAAATCAAGCCCATAGCCCAAAGACTGATGAAATCATAAAGATTACAGGCATGCACAAACACACCCAGTTTCAATCACATCTGAGTGCACCTCGGGGGCGGGGCCGGCACAGCAAGCCGGGGATCAAACCCTGGCCACTTCGTCTGCCTAAGGAGGTGCTTTAATCCACTGACCTAGTTTGCTGCCCCTGCGCATGCGTAGTTCTGGAGTAACTCTAGTGTAAGTCATATCCAGCGGGACTGTGGAATGTTAACCTATAACCCACTGGACCATAAAATGCTACAGTATGCACAGAGAAGGGAGAACAAGTCGCAAAGAATGAGCAAAGGCTGCAATTATGCTTTGTCCAGTCCTCAGCCTGTGTGTGGATATGATCCGCTAAGTCAGTACCTGTGGGAGCAAAGCTGGATCCTGGGAAAGAGGGCCCATGTCCATCTCACTCTCAGTATGAAAGCTGTATGTGTGTTATTCCTTTTTCTTTAGTAGATATCCCTACATTGTTATAAGTGTCTGATTCTAAAGCTCATCCATACCACACCTACCCCCACACAATCATGTGTCCTCCAGGAACGGTGACCTGGGTGGCTTCCCCCCATACTCACTACACTGAAAGTGTGACCTTCTATATTCCCTTTATCTTTTTAGTACCTGAGGTTTGTTGTCTGTTGCTGGGGGCCCTACGAAGAGCTGAGTTTACTGCCTATGTGCTGGCAACTGCCCTCAAAGTAAGAGCAGCTGTAGTGCTCTGCTCAGACATGAACAAGATCTCTGATATTTCTAAGAAATTTTGAAAGGGTCTTCAACTTCTTGGGCAAAGGTCACTGTGGGAGTAGCTGCATATAGTGATCCCAGACCCTCCACATTTGAATGTCACCTTATAGCGGAGGAGTTCTGGTCCTCCTTCTGGAGTCACAAACTCACTAACTGAGTCCCTACCTCTTTATTGTTTTCTTCCTTGATTGGGTTATTACCTTTTCCCATATTGATACCTTTATTTATATGATTCTCATAAACAGTGCAACAATTATTCACCAAATCTTTCTGCCTGGGATAATAAAATGCTACAAAAAATGTTAGCACATAATCTACTTTTTAAAAATTTCAACAGTTTTTTAAAAAACTGATATATGACATCTTAAAAAATCATGCCCCTGTATGGAGTGCCATGTGATATTTGGATGCATGTATATAGTTTGTAATGGAAATTCAGCTAAACATATGTCTCCTCAAATTTTTATCTTTCTGGTAAAAGCAGTCCAACTCTTTTCTTCAAGCTTTTTGAAATTTATAGTAATCATCCTAACCTATGGTTACCCTATGGTCCAACACCACGCCAGAGCTTCTTGTTACTAACCACATTCCTTTTTTGATATCTGACATGAAGCATCTATTTCATAAGAAAGGAACATCTAAGCATGGCCACAGAAGGCCTAGTGTGCCTGCAGCATTGCACAGCGAAGGACAACTGCTATTAGTGATAATGCTGATGCATCATAAGGCACAAACTACCTTCTGAATCCAAGAAGTTAACTGTACCCATAGTGGGTGTGGGTGTGCTCACACAGGCCAGGAGTTAAGAACTCTGGTATTTGGTAAACAAGAAAACCAGAACATTCAGTCATATAAATTTTGGTGACATATACTTGGGTGATAGCAAAGTCTTTTTGGTGACACAAAAACTCACTACACTCATACTGTGTATCTGCACAAAGATACTTCAAAGTTTCAAAGTCTTGGGCGAGAATCTAGGTTTCTGAAGAAGTGTTGATTCTCAAGAATATGCATAGGATTGGCGAGGTAGCTTAGTGAATTAAGCGGCTGCTTAGGCAGGAGCAGAGACCTGTGTTTGATCCTAGGCACCACCTGCCCCTCCGGCTCCACCTCTGGGCACACTGAGCCAGCCCCTGAGACAGGGTACGGTGACACATGCTTATAATCTCAGCACTGGAGAGGCTGGAAACAGGAGGACTGGAATAAGCCCAAGCTGTGTAGTGAGACCCTGTACCAAATACACAAAAAAATAAAAAAGAGTATGCATCAGCCTAAATATGCATATGCATAAAGCCTAAGTGTAAGCTAATAAACGAGAGGGAAAAAGAATATGAGAATCAAGCACTGTATATTTCTTAGGAAAAGTGACAAAATTGGTAATAATATAGAGGGGAAAATTAGATACCACTTTTAAAACAAATAAGTAGCATAGACTACACTCATAAATACTTTGTGAAGTATTATTATTCCTGTAAAGAGATGGCACTTTTAATATATTAAATGTACAATTTAATTGTACATTTATTTGAAAAATAGCATGTATATTTAATGAATTAAGACTATGCCACTAAGCACATTCTTACTAACCACATTCTGTATTGGAGGGGTGGAGTGGCCCATCAGTCCTCTACACTTCTGCCAAGTCAGGAGCAGTATCTTATTTTATGAAAGAACACAAATTTGCTTGTTTTTAAGAACACCAAGCAGAACTCAGTGTGATTACGAGCACTGTTCACGCCCGAGAACCTTGGTGGGGGAGAAGCACAGTGCACACGACTGTGACCCTGGAACCTCAGAAGTGCAGCAGGTCACCTGCTTGCATTTTCTCTGACTGCTGCTAGGGAAGGAGCTCTAGGAAACTGTTCCTAGGTGCTCTTTTTCCATTTTCACCACTCTTGAGAGCTGTGAATTGTTCTAGCCTGTGACTCTGGCCCAGAGATTTCCTCTCACCCCAAAAAAGGAGCTTAAGCCATGTTGCTTCTTAACATCTCTTGAAAAACATGTTTAGGGGACCCTCTTTCTTTTGTATTTTAGGAAAGGGTCTACAAGGTGTTCAGGGTCTCACTACTAAATCAGACTCATAGTGATCCATCTATTTACAGCCTCCCAAGAGCTGGTATTACAGGCGCTTACCACCACACCCAGTCTCTATCGCCATCTCAGTGCACCCTAGGGGTGGGGTCGGCATGGCAGGTCAGGGGATTGAACCCCTGACCCCTGAGCCTGCCTGTAGGTACTCAAACCCACTAAGCTATTTGACTGGCTCCCCTCTGTTTGCCAATAGCACTTTCTACAGTTCTTTGAATTGGAGAGATACAGTGGAGACAGAAAATGACTTTTATTTTTGCTGTATTTATTTCTTCATAAGGAAGCATCATTAACCATGAACATATTTTACTTTTTATTTGCTTCTCATGGCCTGTGGGACAAATATTCCCAGTAGCAACAATGGCTGGCAATGGCAGAGATGCTTCTCAAGCCTGGGGTGAGGGTTTGGGTCTCGTGCCTCTAGAGCAAGAGCATGTCCTGAAGTCTGTGGGGTAGTGATACACGTATGTGGTTTGCAAAAGTCCTCAGGTGATTCTGACTTACCCGTACGTTGGCCTCTATGCTGGCATTTCTGGTATCCTTCTAACAAGCAAAAGTTGAATCATGAAGAGCTTACCGATGTATTTACTCACTCCATTTCACGTTGGAGGGGTGGACTGGCCTGTCATGCCTCCACGCTCCTGCCAATTTTGTTTGCACAATACAGGGAACAATTATTTTGTTTAATAAAATAACACAAACATGTTGGTTTTTAAGAATACCATAGGCTAAAAATAAGGCAGAAATTTATGATAAGGCTTCCAGGGTGCGACAGGGTCATAGCTAAAGACAAATATTAGAGAGCTCCTGAATTTTGAGTTCTAGAGCCACCCACTGCCATTCCCAGAAAAGCGAGGCATTTGTGCTGTTCGTTCATTGTATCACAAGAAAACTTTTCTTGAGCGAAAACATATCTGCCATGAAGAACAGTGAATTTTATTGGTGTCTGCATAGAGTGTTCCTATTCTAAATTAAACCTGATACTAAGCCTAAGGGGAATTGCATCATGTGAGAGAAACCTGAACAAAACAACGCACAGAAACTCTGATGTTCTCACTTCTTTCTACTTTACTTTTAGTGCTGTTTGCTCTGGGAACAGTGGCTTAAAAATTTCTGTTTCGCTCTGACCCGTGGCTCTAGACCAAGTCGCCTCTCAGTGTCACCGTGTCACTGAATGCAGGGAATTCCTGGCCTGGTGTCGGACTTAGTGTCCACCGTGAGGTGTGCTCGGCCCGGTCCCCAGGCCTTGGACAACAGGCTCGGCTCCCTATTTGTGAGCCTCCACTGGCTTAAATCCATGAGAAGGGATTTTGAGTTAGAAATAAAGAATTCAATGAAGAAATAAATTTTATGTATGCTTACTATGTATGTGAGCAGGATGGGTTGAACAACTGTACTGCAGATTTGTGCTGATCTATGGAAAGAAGATAATGCTTAGTTTATTTTGTCTCCTTTTCTCAATTGTTTCCCCTTTTTCTCCTCCTCATTTCTTATATACTTCTTTCTTCTTCCAATTTTGTGTGCACATATCTGGTAGTATGAATAACTGATTGGAAGACAATGCTATATGCATTACAACCAATACTGTGAAATTCATGTTACTTTGTTAAGTGAAATTCTGTATCACTTGCAATTTTTCTGCTTTAATACGATCTGGTACTCTCTTTAAAAAATTTAAAAACTGCAGGCTTCTTCTATTCCCTCCCCTCAGGTGGTGTAAAGGACCAAGCCGGTGTCTCGGCTGTGCTGCTGTGCAACGACGTGAGCACTCTGCCTCTCAGCTGCATCCCCATGAAGTCAGACTTTTAAAAATAAAGGGTCCTTTTCAGAGCTACCAGTCAATGGCTGCATTATGTATTTTGTCCTTTCTCAGCTCCTTAGCGGAGGAACACAGCTGCATTTCTTGTAAGGATTCAACAATACTGTCCCTGAAGAGCACTTGGAAGCAAGCATCACGTCTGGAGCACAGCAAGGGAGACTTCCAGTTCCCAGCACCCTCGGGTACCCTCTCACACTTCCCTCTGCGTCTGTGTCCATCTTCAGATCCAGAGCTCCAGGCCAGGGGATCCTGAGGTGTAGAGCACAGGCAGAGGAGACTGACAGCAGTAAGGCAGAGCCATGGGAAGCGGCCATGCGACCTAGTCTTTTCTCTGCCCAAGACTGTCTCCCTCCAGGGGGATGCTTTTCCCTGGATTATGCAAATTTAGACTTGAAGCCTATTCTAGTCTCTGAAGTATTTAAATTGGGCTTTGGGGAGCTGTGATCCCCCACTGTGTGCTCTGCAGCAGCTGAGGCAATAGGAGCCTACAGCGCACAGCAAACTTGTTTCTCTAGTAGCTCCCTTTTCAAAGCTTGGGGCCAAGGACTGAGTAGGAGCTCTTTTGGATCTCTGGGTTGGGAATGTTATTACACATGTTTTTTATGGTATATTAAATTGCTTTGTATCTCACTGGCTGGTTTGAGGTCTTGAGCCCAGGAACCATGTGTTACTCGTTTCTCAAGCTACTTGGGTTAGGAGTTCAGTAGAACTGGAATAAACCAATCAGTGGGTTTAGATCAGAATCTGGGATAAAGCACATAGAGGTCGGTCAATACACATGTCAGGCAGCCTGTGCTTGGCACATGATAAGTGAGGGCATGGCACATTAGAGGGCAGGGGAGTAGCAGGCTCTCCACCTCCCATCCTTGTTTCTCTTTAACTCCCTAGGGGGTGTCATAGCCATCATAGCACAAGACATAGAAAAAATTCCAAGAGAGCAGTATTAAAAAGCAAGATCACTGCACATCCCTGCCTTTAAGAGTCTGGGAGGCCAGGGGAGTGACAAATGGGGCTGGGCTACTTGATCTACCTAGCCGGTGTCACTACTCAGCACTGCAGCTAGGTGCTCAGGGCCCTGGAACTGTCCTTTGGGATTTCCCTTTTACCCAGCCCTGACTCTTAGAGCCTTCCCGGGCTGCTATGGAAACAAGTTCCAAGGTGACAAAAGGAGAAGCTGGGTCCTTTTGATGAAGATTTTCAGAGTGGCGGCTGAACTTCCCTGAACTCCCTGTGTCTTTCCGTGCCCTCGCTCAGTTAAAACTCAGACGTCCACCTCTGCCAGCAGGACCATGAGCCTGACCACATGTGAGTGGAAGAAAGTCTTCTATGAGAAGATGGAGGTAGCAAAGCCAGCCGACAGCTGGGAACTCATCGTGGACCCCAATCTCAAGCCCAGTGAGCTGGCGCCTGGCTGGAAGCAGTACTTGGAGCAGCATGCCTCAGGCAGGTGAGTGACCTGTGGAGAGCCCCGCAGGTGGCTTTGCGCCACAGGCAGAGGACACCTTCCAAGCAGAGAGAATCTGGTCCTGTGTTCTGTCCTACTCCTCTGTGCCAGCTTGAATGGGGGAGCAAATGTAGGACTTCCAGGTGGGTCACAGAGAGCACTTCTAGTTACATCTGTACCACAGTCTTCCTGGGTGACTCTGGGAAGTTCGGCTCTCCTTTGGGGTCTCTGTATGATGAGCAATAATATCTCCAATGGTCCTGCAATCTCTGGCATTTGAAGTGGTTGGAACAGAAAGTAGAAAGCTGCACTGGACCTCAGCTCAGGAGTTGGAAGGGTGGGGCATGCTCTGGTCCTGGGGTTGCATCTTCAGGCAACTGACTGCAACTTGATTTGAAGGCAGAGTCTTCCTATCATGTACTAAAAACTTGATTTGTATCTAACTCTTTTTGTTAAAGTTTTCTCTCTGGCTCTGAGTTTTTATATTTGCAAAATGAGAGGTTGTCTTTTGATCATAAATCAAGTTTCTCCCAACTGTCTTATCTATGAATCTGGGGCCTAAATGAGTAACTGTGGGCAAGGCATGACTTGGGTTCTTAGGCTCAGTGTCCCCTATCCAAGGGGCATGTCCTTCTAAACCCTCACATCTCTCCATCTTTCAGACTGATTTGAGATGGAAACCACAAAGTTCCTTGCTCAAGCCAACTTGCAGGGTCCCTTGATTCAAGAGAAGCTAAGTGCAGCTTGTATATGTGGGCAGAACTTGGACCCAGAGCTACCACTGTTGACACAGGCACAAGCACAGCCCCTCCTGGTACAGAACCACGCTGAGGGTGGAAGGGAAGGAGGCAGACAGACCTGTGTACAGTCATTTAAGCTTGTCTCAAAGAAAGTCAATTAAAATTAAATTAAGAAGTTTGTATTGGGCATCTGCTGTGTGTTGGCCCCTACCCCCTGCAAGCTTCTAAGTAGCTGTGTGCATATGATGGCTCTTTTGCTTCTTGTACCTCCTTCCCACTCTAGTAGGATAAGGGCTGACTAGATGATTCCTAGGTTCTCCTCTCATGTAGTTCTGAAAGCTGTGGATTTAAGATCAAGGATCTGGCCAGATGGTGGGACTGGACTCTGGGTTGGTTCAGTTAGAAAAATGCAGGAGAAGGCTGAATATAGGAAGCTCCTCAGATGCCAGGAGAGTGAAGTGCAAAGGGTTTGGGTAGGGACTTGGGCTTAAGCACTGAGTTCATGGGGCTTATGGCCCCTTTGGCTTCAGAGTTCATTGGGGTCCCTCACTAGTTGGTGACCTGGGCTCACAGCAGGGCTGCAGAATTGCTGTCCCTCTGCTCCTGCTACCTTTAAGCCACTGGCTGCATTAATCCTGGTGCTTTGGCTCAGGACTCATCGTGCCCCTCTGCTCTGCCCATCCTGACTGGGTGGTGCTGGGAATACTGCTGTGCATACACTCCCTGCCTCCCTGGGGCCAGGGATGGGTTGGTTTCATGTCCACTCACAGCTTGGGCCAAGCAGTGCTTGGCATACAGCAAGCTCTGAGGGGGTGCCTACAGAATCCAATCAGTTCCTTATCAGAAGTCCTTCAAGTCCTAGATAAAGCCAGCGGAAAGGCACCAACAGCCCAGGGGACATCTAATGCCTCAAAAGTCTGGGTGGGGTGGGGGAGTCCTTTCTGGGCTGCTTGCAATGAGTGCTCCACCACTAAATGTGTGCAGGTGCTGGGGAAGGATGGGGAGGGAGAATCTTGGCTAAGTGTGTATGTATGTGTGTGTGTGTGTGTGTGTGTGTGTGTGTGTGTGTGTGTGTGAGAGAGAGAGAGAGAGAGAGAGAGAGAGAGAGAGAGAGAGAGAGAGAGAGAGAGAGAGAGAGAGAATGTGGGTGGGAAGGGTTAGGGATCAAAATTCACCTTTCCAGTCTTCACTGCAGGGCTGCACTAGGATCTTGGGATAACTTGTGAAGGGACAGGGATGGTTCTTAGTGAAGATACATGGGCCAGACTTGGTGCTCCCTCCCTGGGCTAGCTGGTCACCACCCACTCATCATCAGAGGTGTCCTGAGGACCTGCCCTGTGCTAGGACCTGTGCTTCGCATCTCTCCTTCCAACAGCGAGAAGGGTGTGTGCATCACAGTGTAGGTCGCCTCTAGTACCTGAATCGCAGGAGTCTGAGCAAGATCTTTATTGAACTCCATTGCGCTGCACGTCACAGACCAGAAATGAGGTTGGAGAGGATGGTGACATATCACCATCACAGGCTGCACGCCCTGAATGCTGTAAACTGAGGGTGTAGGGGGCATTCCGTAGGCCAGCTGCAAAGCATGCTGGATGTGTGACTCTCTTGAGGACGCTGACTTTACCCAGGGATGTCCACCAGGAGGAAGCTGCAGCTAGGGGCTTCTGAATGCTAATGAATCCATCTGTCAATAAACACTCTACATGCTTTCAGGAAGCCTTTCCTGTGTGGGCTCCTCAGGGAGGATCGCTGGCCTCTGCACCTTCTTCTCCCTGCAGGTTCCACTGCTCCTGGTGCTGGCACACCTGGCAGTCAGCCAACGTGGTCATCCTCTTCCACTTCTACCTGGACCGAGAACAGAAGACAGGCTCAGTGCGCATGCGTGTCTTCAAGCAACTGTGCTATGAGTGCGGCACGGCTCGGCTGGACGACTCGAGCATGCTGGAGCAGAACGTCGAGAGCCTGGTGGACAACCTCATCAGCAGCCTGCGCCAGCAGTGCTATGAGGAGGACGGTGGCCAGTATCGCATTCACGTGGCCAGCCGCCCAGACCGCGGGCCGCACCGCAGCGAGTTCTGCGAGGCCTGCCAGGAGGGCATCGTGCACTGGAAGCCGAGCGAGAAGCTGTTGGAGGAGGAGGCCGACGGCTCCAAGCACAAGGTCCAGGCAGGCCTCGGCTACAACTTCTTATCCCTTCGCTGGTGCATCCTTTGGGGCTGCTTGTGTCTGCTCCTGGCCTATCTGCAGTTCTCCTTCCGCAACCCTGCCTTCCTTTAGTGGGAGTCTGAGTGGCTGGGAGAGGACGGCCAGGAGGGACAGGGACTGGGTCTAGTTCTGATGCTGTTAGGTTCGGTATAGGGCCCTGGACCACCATGCCTGAGCCCAGACTGCACCTCTGTAGAATAAGCGGTCTGCAGTAGGAGGTGTTCACTAGTTCATCGATTAACCCCTACAGCAATGAGAGGAAGCGGTGAAGGGTCTAAGGCAGCATGCTAACCTGTGTAGGAGACGCATAGGGAAGCATCCTGCTTCTTTTCCTTCCTCCCCCTGCATGCCTAGCCTGCCTTTTGCTTTATTTGTATGTCCTTTGTTCTGTTAAAAGTCACTACTTGGTTAGGTGCCGCCTGGGTCCAGACTCGCGCTGGTCTTCACTTTCTCTGCATGACTCCTTGTGGAGTACTCGGTGAGGAGCTGTAGCCCCACCCAGGACACAGGGATGGATTTTCCAGGTCCCTCTTATGGGAAGTCAGCATTGCAAGAGGCTTCAGCTCCGACTCTGGTGTTAGAATCTGCTTGGCTGGGGTTGGCCAGGATATCTTTGCCACTGGCCCTTTGCTGGTATTTCTGTTTAAATTAATTAAAATGAAATAAAATTAGCAATGCAGTTTCTCAGTCATGCCAGTCCCATTGGGCTCACATAGAGTGCATGCCCCATGGGGCCAATGCTCAGCCGCAGTGACGTTGTCGTGGTGCACGAAGGTGAGGCCGGGTTCAGAGGTCATCCTCAGTCCCGGAGGTCTGTCTACCCCTCGCCTTCGTGCAGCCTGGGGTCTCACGGCAGCATGAAGGGGCAGGACTGCGATGAAGCCCTGACTGCTGACCAGCATGTCTTATTAAAGTTGTCGTTTGTGGGGCTGGGGGAGATGGTCAGGACTGGACCATGCAGGAAGATGAGGTGCACACAGTCAGGAAAGCGGCTCTAGGGTATGGACCATGAGTGTCAGGGGGTTAGGGGAAGGGGGCTCCAGGAGGGAGGCCTGAGAATTCCAGATTAGCTCACTCTGCTTCTCAGTCAGCATATCCATGATTTTTTCACATTTACCTAGGAAGACCCTTGGCTGGCTTCACACTGTCCTCTCACATTCGATAATTTGAAATAAAAAATCTTTCAAAGTCAAGTTTCTTAGAATGGGGTAGGTTCCCTTTATTTCCATCTCTTATTTCCTTCTGAATCCATGGAAATCTTACTTCTGTTTTTCCTCAAACTGCCACCCCAGCGCCAGTGCTGCATAGTTGGCTGCTTTGTGTATCTTTTGTCCTCTCTTGCGTGTCTCCTGTTCCTTGTGTATTTTTTCTCTTTAATCATTTGGTACAGGGTCTCATAGTGATCCTTCTGTTTTCAGCCTCCCCAGCTTTGGGGTTACAAGACGGTGCCACCACCCTGGGACTTGGTGGCTGGTTCAGCATGCCTGGGGCTTGGGGCTGGTGGGGCATGTGGTGCTGGGCCAAACCCCTGCACTTGCCTAAGCAGCCTTGTGTAATTTTAAATTTATATTTATTTTTAATTTTATTTTATAAAGAAGGGAAAATAAAAAGAACAAAGACAAAACCAAAACCAAAACCAAAACCAAGAGAGACACAGAATTTCAAGACAACAGGAAATTAATAATAGTTGTTATAATATATATCATTATCTTTAAATTAGTTGTGCAGATTATCTGACTTAGACAAGCAAGATTGATCAAATAATTAAGCATTAACTGTTCCTTTCAACAAACTAATAGAAATCAATAGTACAATTACCCGAGCTATTGTATTAACCTATCTGTGCGTGTGTGTGTGGGGGGTGGTGTCCCCTGCTTCTTTTCTCCTTTTCTCTGTCCCAGCTGTTCCTTCCTTTTAAAAATGATAAACTTAACCATGAAAACAAGCTTTAAACCAAACTATTAGGGCAGTTCCAATAGCTGATACGCTGTATCAACAGGACTCCATATTTCCTGTCCCGTAGATTGTTCCTCCCAAGTATCTTTGGGATTGATTTCCTTGCATTTCTTTCCACTTATTACCATCCAGACCTGCTTATTTGGAGTTTTTGTTTCTACTGTGCTTCATACCTATAACCTCTCCAATTAGAACATGTACCCTTTCTCCTGCTATTGTCCTGGAGTGAACTGGCCGTATACAGTATGATCAGCAAGCTCCCTTTGTTAGGCTGCTCTGAGCTCCCTCCTGCCAATGACGTCATAGAGCCTCTTGAGACAGACACAGAGCTACACAAAATCCATCTGTAGAAAGAGTTTGCAAGAAGTTTGTAGACACTTGATGTGAGGTACACTCCGTGTTCATGGGCCCTCGTTGCTATAAAACAGAATAAATATTTGTACCTTAACTTTTACGAGGCCAGGGTGATCTCTCCAGGGAGGCTTTCCATCTGCCTCCGTGTTGTAGGTGTGGGAAGAAGGTACTGGTCTAAAAACACCCTTGTGTATCTTTGTGCTGATTTTACACTTAGAGTAAGCATGATCTTCATGGATTGCTCATTGGTGGTGGTCTGCAGAGCACCCAATGAAGAGGACAAAAAAGGCAAACAAAGGAGTGCTGAGCTGGGACTCTTGAAATCTGAGTATGAGTCCCATAATACATACCATTATCATGCTTGGGTAAACAGGGCATGGAGTATGTTCTGAAGAGTACAGTTGTATTGTTTTAATTTTATTCACAATTCAAGATTTGTACACTCTGGTCTGTTTTATTCTTGGCCTTTTCTAGTTTCTAGATCCCAAATGTAATTAGAAATAGTCCCTGAAGTGGTCATGGTGGCTCCTGTCTATAATCCCAGCACTTGGAAGGCTGAAGCAGGAGTATCATTGTGAGTTTGAGGCCAGTCTGGGCTACATATTGAGCTGAAAGAGAGATCTCAGTGGTATATGTGCCTGCTTGGCAAGCACAAGGTCCTGAGTTCAACCCCTGGTACAAAAAAAAGTGAGTTCAAGGTGAGCCTGAACTGCATATTCAGATCCTGTCTCGAAAAAAAAAAAAAATCCCTGATATGCAAGCTTCCATTGGAAGGATCACTCAGGGTGCATGACTCAGTGCCGTGCTAGGGAAGGGGAGGACCTGAGTATGACTTGGGGTCAGGGGTTAGGGGTGGTCCTTTGCAAAGAAGAACCAAGAAGGCATGTCCTGAGAGGTAGGTAGAAGTGGGTCTGGAGGTCATTGCTGTGCTGACAAGGAACAAAATGCATCCCAGGACAAGTGAAGGGAAAGGGAAACTTTGAGGCAAAGCCTATTTCATGTTCAAGAAGCAGGAAGTGGTCAAGTAGCAGAAGAAGCAGGAGATGGAGCTAGCGGAAGGGGCTTCCCGTGTCGGAGTGCTGGCTGGAGGCAGAGCAGGAGAGCCAGGTAAGCTGGAGCAGGGCGCCAACTCCCTCAGCTTAGGTTAGTGGTAACTTTCTGTGCTTTGGAAGGTGAATTTTGATTTACAATAGATCTTTATTATTTTAATATCTTTATTTCTTTAAAAAAAGCACTGAACATCTGTATCCTCCTCCTTCTATAAATGTCTGTATCCAGTGCTGTGGGCACTAAGTGTGTACAAAAGAAAACATTTGGTTCTTCCCTCATCCTGACCTTTCTCCATTCATCTTTTGTCCTTCACCAAAGCAGCTGAGAATCACCTCAGATCTCATCTTTAGGTATAGAAAAAATGACCTCTTCCAGTGCTGGGCGATTTGTGATCATTTGGATGGCCAATACCAAAGCCAATAACTTTAGTCAAATATCATGGAGAATTTTATTTATTTAATGGACAAAATTAGTTAACTTCTGTTAACTAATAATTAGTGCAACTAGGCAGTTTGCTTTTGATCTCAATTGTTAACATATATTGAAGTCACCCAACAACTGTATGTGACTTTTCTCTTTTGTGTATACGACAGAAAATGAATCACTTCTTCAGGGATTTAAATGTCTACTCTTTAAGGATATTAAATGTATACTCGCTATAGAGAGTAGATTCACTAAGAAATATGAAATATTTTCAGTAAAATAAAATATAGATCAACAAAACTTTTAATAAGTTAAAAATATTGTAGTTAGATGTGCTTATGAGGGACAATGTGATTTTTTTTTTTTTTTTTTTTTTTTTTTTGTCTTTTTGAGACAGGGTCTCACTATGCAGTTCAGGCTGACCTCGAGCTCACTTTGCAGCTCAGGCTGGTCTCCAACTCACAACAATTCTCCTGCTTCAGCCTCCCGAGTGCTGGGATCACAGGCATGCGCCACCACGCCAGGCCAATGTGATGTTTTGATTAATACATGGATTGGGTAAGCATCAACTCAGAATAAGTAACACAGCTTTTGCTTTAAACTCATCATGTCTTTATGCTGAGCACATTCAAAATCCTCTCTTCTAGGTAGTTAGAGATTCATAGTTTGTTGCTGGGTCACATCACTTGGTTCCCTGCAGATAAAGATGTGTGTGCACTCCTCAGGATGCATATATGGAAGATGAGAAAGAAGCGAGTAGACCTGCTGTGTGGGGGCTGGGTGCGCTTGGCTGCAGCTCTCCTGCTGAACATACAAATTCCCTGGAACACCAAACTTCTTAATTTTTTTAGAATGTATTTGGTATGGGTCCTCACTACGCAGTTTGGACTTGCTGTGGTCCTCCTGTTCTCAGCTTGGATTACAGGCGTGCACCACCACTCCAGGACTCAGCCACCAGTTCAATACGCCCGAGGGCAGCACCAGCGTTACACGTGGTGTCCGAAATCAAACCTCAGTCCTTGCACTTGCCAAGCAGGTCCTTAGTCTGCTGAGCTATATTGCAGGCCTTTTTTAATTTTTAATTTTTTTTTTTTTTTGTATTTTAGGGAAGGGTCTACATGCTGTTCAGGGTCTCACTACTAGATCAGACTCATAGTGATCTGCTTGTTTATAGCCTCCCAAGTGCTGGGATTACAGGCATGAGTCACCATGCCTAGTCTCAATTGCCATCTCAGCGCATCTCAGGGGCAGGGCCAGCACAGGAGGCCCAGAGATCAAACCCTCAGTCCCTGTGCCTGCTTTCAGGGGCTTTAATCCACTGAGCTATTTGGCAAGCCCACTTTTTTAATTTTTAAAGAGTAAAAAATAGTATTAAAAGAAAAATTACAAAGGATATGAAATTTCACTAACCAAAATAATATGAATTTCACAATATTTGTTGTAATGCCTAGTGTTTTCTTCAAAGTACCTATTCATATTACCAGATATATGCATGTAAAAATCAGAAGAATAAAGAAATTAAGAAGAGAAAAAGGCAGAACAATTGAATAATGGAGACAAAACAAATTAAGCATTATGTGTTCCTTTCCACAGACAAGCAGAAATCTGCAGTACACTTGTCCAGACCACGCAAAGATATATCTCTTTCCCTCACTACCTCTCCTGTCCTCAACTCAGTAATTCCTTTCTTCTGAATAGGTTCATTCCTTTTTCCTAGTATTTATTTTACCTTTCATGTCTTATTTTCTCTGGAAAACCAAATTTAACCAGTGGCATCTGGGAGGGTGAGAGATCCAGGCAAGCCCACCACACCCTGTAATTTTGTCCAAATATAGACAGAAACATGAACATTGTCAAGACCATAGAAAAGACCAGAAATCTCCCTCTCCTGGCCAATATGGGTGACTGCTACTTCTGTATCAATCGTGGCTGCAGCCTTATTCTCTTCCTCCTGTGAACATCAGTCCAGAGGGAAAGCCTTATTCTACTGAACCTCCCCCCAGACCATCCAACACATCTCCCCAGGCCCCAGCATTCCTTTCTAAGACACTCTCCATGAGATTCTTTGTGGTTCTCATGGTGCTTTCTTGGCTCTTTCCAGAGTCCAAAGAATTTCCTTCAGTGACAGGCATGTTCCTGGTGGGTTTTAACCAATAGTATTGACAAACAGATGGTGTATCTTTTCATACATCTGTTAATCTGTTGATTTCTTAACTAAGAAATGAAAACAAAAATGTTAAATCAAAATAAAATCAAATTCAACTGTGGTAAATTTTAAAATTATGTGTTAAAATCTTTGGATTAAAAATGAAATAAGGAGGGCTGACTAGACAGCTCAGTGGACTAAAGAGCCTGTTTAGGCAGGCACAGGGACTGGAATTCAATCCTAGGCATGCTGTGCTGTCCCAATTCCCCAGGGCATGCTGAGATAGTGACTGGGACTGGGTATGGTGGTACATGCCTGTAATCCCAGTGTTTGGAAGGCTAAAAACAGGAGGATCACTATGAGTCTAATATGTGTATTGAGACCCTGTATTAAAATACATTTAAAAATACTTCTAAAATGAAATAAGCATCTGGGGAGATAGCTCAGTGGTCTGAGTACCTGCTTGGCAAATTCAAGGACCTAGGTTCAGTCCCCAGTATCACATGCTATGTAGGCCTCAGAACCCTAGGTGTGCTGAGCTGGCCACTGAAACTAGGCAAGGTAGTGCACACCTGCAATCCCAGTACTGGGAAGACTGAGGCAAGTGGATCACTAAGAGTCTGAACTGCCATAGTGAGACCCTGTAACAAATAAATAAATACAATTTAAAAAAATTTAAAATGAAATAAGATACATTTGTAATTGACTAGAAATTAAGGAGGAGAAAAACCCTACATATATAAACTATTTCAGGCTGGATGTGTTGGTGTACACTGTAACCCTAGTGACTTGGGAGGCTAAGGCAGGAAGATTGCAAGTTCAAGAGTGGGTTCAAGGCTAGCCTAGAGTACACTATAAGACCTTGTCACAAAATGAAATTTAAAAGATAATAAGAGCTTGCAGAATAAAGATCACTTATGTCACATTCTTTGTAGCTGGAAATGGTGCTGTGAGTACATTCTAGCCAATGGGATACAAATGATAAAAAAATTACATGTGCAAAGTTTGGAGAAACTTCTATAAGAGTCAGTTGTTAGGTTATCTATTTCCGTTTAATGAATTGTATCAGAATTTAGAAACGTAAATCAATAGCCATTGTCTTCTGATCTCTTCTGGTGCTGTGGGCCTAAATGTATGCAGGCACTCATTCTTCTGAGACTTTCAAGCTGTTGTAGCAGACAGGAGGTGGAGATGTAGCAAGAAGGGCTGGCTGGATAGCTGTCTCTTATACGCAGCCTTGAGACTACTCCTTCTGGGCTACGAGGGTTCCTCACAGCCTGGCCTCCTCAGGACTGTAAGACTGCCTTGGTAGCAGAAGGCTTCAATAGAAGTTGATGGCCTCCTTTAGAAATAACAATGTGAACCTCAATATACAGCACTGATTAGAATAATCGCAAAACCTGCCCTCATCTCAAGGAGAGGCATCAAGACCACGCCCTTCTATAGGACGTATCTTAAAATTGTATTGGAAGAGGGAAGTTGTTGCAGTCATCTCTGAAACATACCACCTGCCATAGGTAATGGCAGGGGTCTTCCACTTTCTTATCTTTATCCTCTTTTGCCATCTTGCTGCCTCACGACAGCTATGGTCATCTGAATAAGAGGTTCAGACCACACAGGGCAGAAAGATAAGATAGGAGCTACCCTGGTCCCTAACCTAATGTCACCAAGAGACTTATCAGCTTTGGATTGTCAACATGAAATCCTGTACAAGTGATAAATAAACCATACAAGGCCAGAAATTATTTTTCACTTGAAAGTGAATCTAACCACAACTCATAAATCAGGTTCTCCCCTCAGGACACCAACCTCTTAGAGCTGAAGCCACATAGCTCTTTGTGCTGTTTTTGTTACTATTACTTATTTTTATTATTATTACTATTATTTTTGTGGTACTGAGAATTGAACTCAGGACCCTGTGCTTGCCAGGCAAGTTTGTTATTCTTTAAACAGAGAGCATTTCTTCACTGTTCATTTTAGCCTTTAACCCTGACTTACTTTGTTTCTCTAACTCTAGCAGTGAATGCCATATCCTGAGACAGAATTAAGGACATCAGGAACTGGGGAGATAGCTCAGTGGTTTAAGCACCTGCCTTCTAAGCACAAGAATCAGGGTTTGATCCCTGGTGCCACATGCCATACTGGCCCCAAAACTAGGCATGGTGGCGCATGCCTGTGATCTCAGTGCTGGAGAGGCTGAGATAGGAGGATCACTATGAGTCTTAGCTGTGTAGTGAGTTCTTGTACCAAAATAACAAAATTTTGTTTTAAAAATTAAGGACATCAGAACCTCCTCTCCCATATGCTCACAGCCTGTTGAACCTGTCCTTGATGAACATATCTTACCTAGCAAGATAGCTATTAAGGTAGTCCTGTTGTAGTTGGCTGCATTGTAAATTTCTTGAAGGCGAGAAACATTTTATTTTTCATCGTTATAGTCCTTTACTTGACTGTCCTCCTCTGCATTTATGCCAGTCTTAGTGCTAAATATATTTCAATATTTTGTGCTACAAATCTCTATTAACCCAACCCAATGATAATCAGAGAGTATGTTGCATTATTTTTCTTAGAAGAAGCCATCAGATGACACCAAACTATAGAATCTCTACTTCTTTGTGGATGATATGAAATTGGAAATGTTCTCGGAGCAGGATTCTACCTTGAGAGCAGGAGATGGGTGTGAGTGCACTATGGGTTGAACTGACATGCTGAGTAGTTTACCAATGAGTGACATGTGTGGGGAATTTTAGGAGACTGAGCACACATGCTTTTGGAAGTGTTAGGTGACGCTGCATGTTTTTGGATGAGTTAGATGTCAACAGCCAACAAAACTGAAGAACAGGTTGGGACTGAATTCCCAAGAACTTCGAAAACCTGCATTAGGAATGTGGGACCCCTACCCCCAAGGCAATAATTTATATTTGGAATTTTAAAAGGAGACAATGATATCATCAGATGTGTATTTAGAAGTTGAATTAGACCATGGAGCATGTAATCAGTTTGAAGGGGCAATGTTGGTGGTAGACAAAAGGGGAAAATGATGGAAAGGTCACATGGAAAACTTTAAAGAAGGAGGATTTATATGGTCCTGAATTACAGGGGTGGGCTGTTATTATGATGATGCGAAGAAGCTAAGAGAAAACTCACATCAAAAAATTTCCCAAAGTGCATGCAGATGAATGTAACATCAAAAACAAAACAAGATGCTGGTTAAAAGAAAGGTTAGTTTAAGAATTGCATAAAGGTGTTGTAGCAGAAAATGTCTCCCCCCACTGCACTGCCAGTATACTTCAGTTTTTTAGCTGCCCAGGTAACAGTTCCTGTTACAGTTCTGATTGCTCCTGTCCCGTAGAAATGGCTAGTCATTGTGATGCATAACTGGTCACTATGGTGCACCTTGCGTAGACCAACCCCCAACTGACAAGCCATGCTACCGCCGTACTTCCTGCTTGCTGATCCTATGTAAGCCCTAGACCACCAGGGCCTGATGTTTTGGGAATGATCACAATCAGTGCTCATCAATGTAAATAAATCTGCTTCCAAATCCTGAGTGTCGTTTCAGTGTGTCTGTTTGCAATTGTACAAGGTGCTGACCTCTTTGGTCACCAGTTATGGCCCTCAAGGATGGAGCAAGGACCTCTCTGAGTCCTAATGGGAAGATTTATCCTTGAAATTTCTTGAATCTCCTAAGAGGTCTGGAGGAGTATTCCTGGATCTTCATTTGAGTTGCTCATATCAGACCCTAAAGGGAGTAGAATGCAATATGTCTGTCTGTCTGTCTATCTTTCTGTCTGTCTGTCTGTTCATCTGCCTGCCTTCCTGATTCCAATAAGACCCCTGGGTGTACACCAGTGAGTCTGTCAGCACTGCTTAGTCAGAAGAAGAGCTTGAGTAACTCTTATTAGCTAAGGCTTCCCTCAAGTGAGTGGAGGTTGGAATGTCTAACTTCTAAGTGCCTGATGAATTAATGTGTGAGTGAGTGGAAAGGACAGCATAAGCCACAGGCCACTCTGACTGTGTGCTCAACCTGGGAAGCACTGGCTGTGATGGATTGTTGGGTCCACACCTATGGTTCTGTGGCAATTGAAGTGGCATAACAGAGGCTTTGCACTCTGTTTAGTCAAGTTGTGTAAGCCCTTACAAGAAGCCTGGGTGGGCGGGCAGGTGAGTGGTCTCTTTCTCAGATGCACACACCCTTTGTCTGCTGAGCTATCATTCAAGGATATAGAACCCACATGCCGAAAGTCAGAAATGGGAATTAATTAATCAAAACTCACAGTCCCTAACTGCAGAAAAATGGTCTTCCATAGAGTTAAAAATGAGACCAAACCATTTCCTGCCTTTCACAGGAAAAAAAAAGAATATGACTCTTCCTGACAATTCTGCCTTGGCACTGCAGTGGTGCCAGTGCTGCTAGCCTCATTCCCTGCTCCCGACTTGTCTAGCTCCGGTAAATTGAATTGGTTCCCTCTAGGCATTGCCTACGTTCAGCCATAGAGGCCCTGCCTCCAGAACCTTCTGCTTACACACCTATTCTTGTCATACGGTGTCACCTGATGCCCACCCAAGATGACTTTCAACAATTCCTTCTGAGTTCTATATTTAGACTGACAGTAAGTTAAACTGTGAGCCCCAACAAATGAGTTTCTCTCTGTTGGGCCTGGATGGAAAGGACCGACTGAGATCTATCAAACTGGGCCCCAAGATCCCATGCATATTGCAAAAGTCAAGACCAAATCTTTGATTTTCCTGGCAGACAATGGACTAGGACTCTCTGTCTTCAAAAGCTTCCTGTGTCAAAAAGTTACCCTCACTAGGTCAACTGGGACTCTTGCCTCTCACTACCAGATGTGAACTCATAGCCTGAGAAGACACATCACAAAGCACGAATTCCTGTGTAGGCCAGTTTCCAAACTGCTTCTGGGAAAAGACCTCCTATTTAAGTTAAAAGTGATGATCTTCATTGCACCAAGCCACTCATCCTCCTTGCTTAACCCTGCATTTACAACTTCAGCAGGGAAGATGATGCTTGCCTACATCAGCCTGAACAGATTATCACAACCTTGAAGTTCTGAAAACTCTCCTCCAAGAGGTATGAACTAAAGGACTCACTTGTGGGCCTGGCCATTGACCACATTGCTTCACTCTGAACCCCTCACTGTGGTGAAATGTCATGGGAAGCACAGGCATTCTGCCACACATCAGCCTAGCAGATGGTTAGTCACACTGGGCAAGACCTCCATGCCATCAATAAGGCAGCCAGCCCTTGCTCTCTGTGGCTCCCGACCCACATACACTTTTTGGACTGTTCTGGATTCTAAAAATGCCTGAAAGTTGCTCCTATAAGCCCTTTCAACTGAGAAGATTCTAAGATAAAGGGCCATCTCACTTGTACTCAAGTGCCACAAAGGGTTAAGAACTTTCCTATTAGGGCTGGGGAGATGGCTCAGTAGACTAAGTGCTTTCCTGGCAAGCACAAGGGCCTGAGTTCAATACTTGGTTCCACCACCACCAAAAAAAAAAAAAAAAAAAAAGACCTTTCTACTATTTTGGGAAGGTTCTAACAGCAGATTTGGCTGAACCACCAGTACCTTTCCCCCCAGAGTTTTCCTGCCAACACCATCATGGCACCAAAAGCAAACACTATAGACTGCCAAAGTGCTAACATACACTGTCCTGCCTGTAAATCCAATTCAAGACCTCCAAGCTGCCAAAGCTGCCATGATTGGCCTCCGTATACATTGCCTCAGTATTCTGCCGCCCACAAGCTAATGGTATACCTCCTTGGACCTAAGAATGCCTTCTTCTGCCTTCAGTTTGCTTCTATCAGACAGTTCCTTTCTACAACTCAACTGGACTCAACTTCCCAGAGCCTCAAAAACTTGTTCACTCTTTAAAAAGCACTTCTGATTAATGACACTTCTAAATTGCCTTCTGGAAAGGTACAAAAACTCTGCTACAATACCTGGTAGAAAATAATCCTGCACATTTCTTGGAGTGAAGATAATTATGCACATTTCCTAGCTTATGTGTGCTTACTCAGAACATCAGCTCCTGGGATAGTGGCCTCTGAGGGCTGCACCCACCCTTTGCCTCCACACTCTGACAGGCACTGCCCTGAGCAAGAAAGCCGATGAGCTCACTTTAGACTGTGATCCAGCTGTTCAAAGTGCCACATGCTGTACTGAAGTAAATTGTGTGAAGTAAATTGGAACTCCTGACAAGTGCTGAGTACACTCTGCTTGCGGATGGAAGCACTTGTGCTAGGAATGAAGTCTGATGGGCTAGAAATGCTGTGGTCACTTTGGCCAAAACTCTGCTGCAAGGATGATCTCTACAGCAAACTGCTTCCTGCTGCTGTTTACAGACATACCACTAATGATGTGAAATAACCTGGCCTACACTCCCTCTGGGGATCCAGGTGACTGACTTGCCCCCACTGTATGTTCTGCAAGCTCAAGCTACTGTGTGGGCATCTGTACCCCTGCAGCCAGTCAGCCTTCAGTATCTGTGTCACAACTCCACGCTTCCATTCCCTGCCTGTACTGAGAAGACAATAAAAGCCTGTAGGGTCCTGCTGTAAAAATAAGTCATCCTTAGGTATGGCCTGCTCTTGGTCACTGACAGTGTAGCAGTGGTAACTAAAAAACTATATTAAACAAAAACTACATACATAACAGCCCACATAGTTCTAGAAAAGTAAAAGTTTGTAGCCTAATAAAATAACAGCTATATCTGTAGAAATCCCGGCCTTCCCATGACCCAGGTACATATTAACTACCTGTACAAGTTTCAGAAATCCAGCCTTAGATCTGCTGGAAAATTCACTTGGACAGCTCCTCCTTAAAAAGACAACATCTGGTCCAAAGATCTTGTCTGGTTACTCTGGACTCTGGCCTGTCCATACATGCCTGAAGTCTGAGGATATTTCTTTATTTTTATGTAATTACTATAGAGTCTATAATGTCTCACTACACAGATCAGATTTGTAATGATTCTTCTGTTTTCAGCCTTTCAAGAACTAGGATTTTAGGTGCACACCACCATGCCCAGTCTCAATAGCTGTCTCAGCATGCCCTGGGGGTTGGGTCAGCACAGCAGGCTGAGGATCCAACCCTGGCCTCTGGGTTCTGCCTCTGCAGGCGCTTTAGTCCACTGAGCTCTCTGGCTGGCCCTTGAGAACATCTTTCACGGGGCTGCTCCATAGTTTTCTCCTTGAGGGTGCCTTTTTAGGCTGCTTGCATTAGTCTTTGCTTCCCTGCCCACTGCTAGCCATGCTTTTTGCCTTGAACTGTGTGGATCTTTGCCCCAAGACAATAGAACAACCAATCAAACATTTGACCAAGATTAGATGAGTGTCCAAGGCACACGGACACTCATGAGGTTAACTCCATCACTCCCTTGCCAGAGTAATGTTACAGAACAGATAGTCCTAAATTATGTCTCTTCTTAAAAAGAAACTTAATTTAAAAATCAATTTAGGAAATACACTGTAAAAAGACAATCTTGCCAACCTTGTCTAGAGCCCATTTAGGGTCACTGACAATCCTAATGTTACTGTTTCTAGTTGGTTCTTGTCCCAAAAGGTCACATGTAACACACCTACCAAACATTTGCTGGGGAGACTAAAAGAATGAAAAAAGTGTAGCAGAAAACTCCACTGTGCTAGTTTTCTTCAGTTTATTCAGTGCCCTAGGTTAACAGTTCCTATTTCAGTTCTGGTTGCTCCTGTCTCTTAAAAAGTGGTCACTGTGATGCAAAGCTGGTTACTATGATGCACACTGTATAAACCAATACCCAATTGACAAGCCATCCTGCTTCTGTACTTCCTGCTTGCTTACCCATATGAGCCCTAGAGCACCAGAGATCAGGGCCTGATATTTGGGAATGATCTCAACCAGTGCCTGTTGATGTAAATAAATCTGCCTCTAAATCTTAGTTGTCTTTTTGTTTGCTGTTGCAGTGTGACTTGAAGCTTGTCTTGGTCACTTTTTGACATTGCAACACAGTTACCCACCAGTCACAACTGAAAGGAAGGGTTTATTTTGGTTCACAGTTACAGTTCAACATTGGCCAACTCCAGGGCGGAAAAGATACTAGAGGGTGCACAGTGGAGGAAAGTTAGGCCAGAGAGAGAAGGGCAGAGCTGAGGAGGGAGATACACCCCTCCAGGTCATAACCAAAGTAACCGACCTATGCCCAGCTGTCCCCACTTTCCAACAGCACATTCAGTTGTTGAACATGTGTGTGTGTGATGTGTGTGTGTGTGTGTGTGTGTTGTGTGTGCGTGAATCAGCTGGCAAGTTCAACCACCAAATCACCATCTAAAGGTCCTGCCTCTGAGCACTAGGATTTTGAGGGGAACCTTCTGAAATGAATCCATAATAAAGTTATTAGTTCACATCAGAACAAATGTTCAATGCTTCACAAGTATTTAGGGAGCACTTAGTATATTCCATTTCATGTGGTTTTCTGAGTAAACCAAGAGAATAAGGCATTGCTTCTGCTCTTGAAAAAAAGCTTTTATTTTTCAAAATAACCTGTCTACAAGGAGCCAGACATGCAAACAAGCTTTATCAAGCAACAGTGTGATAGCTATCATGAGAACAAACACACAGGCAGTCTTGTTTCAGGATTATTTAGATGCGAATAAGCCCCCTGTGCAGCAGATTCTGGGAACACAGCGTGCATGCTCTTCAGATCAATCCTTGCAGTCATTGGGGGTGTACAGGAACATCCAACTCTCTTTTAAAGAATAAAATTGGAGATTAGGAGCAAAAAGACTCAGAATGTGCTTAGGTAGGCACAGAATTAAAGGACTGGGAAATTATCCCACATATTCATTGCACAGTGCAGGAATCTTCTCTGCCCACAGATCATTTTTCTTCTCCTTGGATTTAAAAACACTTTTTCTGCTGAATGAGTTCTCCTGTTAGGCACCCAAAGCTTTAATTTGCTTAATGATGACGTTTGCTGTCAAATGTTGCTTAGCCAATGTTTTTTTTTTTTTTTTTTTTTCCTAAGGCATGGTATTAGTTCATCAATTTATCAGAAAGTTTTTATGATGAGTAAATGAAGAGCTAGGGTAAGCGAGACATTGCACTGATTCCCCTCAAGCAAGGGAAGCAGATGGTGATACAAACAAGCTGAGAGCTGAGTAGAGGCAAAATTTGCCAGAGCAAAGAGTTTGACCTTGTCCACACTGAGAATGTTTCCTACAGTGGAATTTGGGTGAGGAAAATCCCTTAAACTCTCCATAATTCTTATACATTCAGAGAAATATCCATCTGTCACTAATTCATTTTGTGGTTCTGGGAAGTTCTTTCATTCCTCAGGTTTTTTTTTTTTTTTTTTTTTTGTCTTTTTGAGACAAGGTCTCACTTAAGGTCAGTTCAGGCTGGCCTTAAGCTCACTTTGTAGCTCAGGATGGTCTCCAACTCACAACAATCCTCCTGCCTCAGCCTCCCAAGTGCTGGGATTACAGGCGTGCGCCACCACGCCCGGCTTCCTCAGGGTTTTTATCTCCACACCCAACTTATGACTCCTACTGCCATGAGAAACCTGGCTTCTAGTTCAATGACTGATCTACAGGAAATTAAAGAACTATATGGGGAAAAATTTTCCCCACAGGTCCACAATTGGACTTTAGCTTGTCAAGATATGTCTGTCCAAAGGAAACAGGATAGGACTATCTTCCAGTAGGAGCCAAGAGCAGAACCTATAGAAGAAAACCATGGGAGTTTTGAGCAACAACAACTCAGCCTGTCTGAGATTCAGAGTTTTTACGTTGGTTTATCCCACCCAGGAAGATAAAGGAAGCAAAAATGGCAAAGAAATAAATGCCCAGCAACCAGGAGGGACCTGCCGAGAAAGTGAAGAGCTACTGAAAAGACAGAACCCAACACAGAAGAGAAGAGGCAATCTGCACTCGCTTCCTGGCTCGTAGCTTGTAGCTTGTGGTTCATAGGAAAGGAAGATGGAATCTTACAGAGATGAAGTGAATGCTGTGGAACCCCAGGGGCATCAGGGAGAAACACAGCCAGACAGGCAGTTGCTGTGGTCTGCAGTCAGTGCAGGATTCTGCCTCCATGGGAGTCCTCCTGATGAGTGATTGTAATCCAAACAAGAACCATATCCCCGATGACAGTGTTCCATCAGATGCCTTTCTGGGGGACATAGTGATCATTTGAACTTGAGGCTCAGAGAGGCTGAGGTGCAGCTTCACTTCAGTACTCACAGTCTTGTTTTGTCACCATGACTGGATGAGGGACAGCTACAGAAGACAGCCATGGTCAGGGAGAGGACTGGAAAGAAACCTGTGAGGGGTTTTAGCTGAAGGATACAAGCCCCACCCTTGAACCCTTATTCCCTCACCTGCATCCAGCACAGATTTGAAGTCTGATGGCTTTACTTATTTGCCAGGGTGAGCGAGGACACATGTTTACTTGGCAACTACCCCAAAACTATAGATCCTGGAACAAGACAAAATGTTCAAAGTCACAGGATCTTTTTTTCCATGTGTGTGCTGTTTTTTTTCTTTCCTTTCTTCTTTCTTATTCCTTGGGATTTTTATGGTCCTTAGTTTTGGTTACTTTTCTCTGGTTGCTGAGACAAAATAGCAGAAGGAATTGCTTAAAATGAAGAAAGGAAAGGATTATTTAGCTCCCAGTTTGTGAAGGCTCCAGTCCATACTCCAAAGCAGATTGGAAGATGGCAGAGGGAAGCAGTTCATGGCAGTGGAAGACAGCAAAAAGCAGCAAGAGCAAAAGGGCGAAGGAGTCAGGAGCAAGCCTCTCTCTCCCTTATGTTGTGTACTGGCTTCTTACCCCCACGGTAGGTGTAGCACTTACACCCATAATCCCACCAGCACTCACACGCATAATCCCAGCATTGGACCATGAATCAACCAAAAATTCTAGAAGCCCACCCCATGACTGCATGAGGCTTTGGGGGACACTTACAAACAAACCATAAAATCCTTCCTTTTTTTCTCTATCTCCTTTTCTTCCATTTTTCTTTAATTTTTGTTCCTTTAATTCATCTTTTTAAAATTATATGTTTGATTTTTGAGTAGATTTTCTCTTTTTTATTTTATTTTGTACTTCCCATCACTTCTTTCTGTTACCTTTCCCTACTTCTGTAAACAATCTTCTACTCCCCAAGAGGATCCTTTGCTACTCTTCTCTCTTCTTTTTCTCATATCACAAAGTTTAACTTTTTTAATTTTTCTTTTTGTATATCTCCATTCCCAATCTTCCGTATTTTAATAGTATAATGTAAAGCTTTATTAATCTTCAGACTGTCAATTACATAAATGGTACTGCTGCTGTTTTATCATTAGCAGAAAGATGTCTGTCACATCCAGTATTTGCTAGCTGTAAGCCAGCAAGAATGGCCAAAGTCCTAACAGTTTCAGCATTGCTGAAAAGTCCAAGTCCCAAGTCTCCTCCCAGATGTAAAGCAATCTCTTAGCTGCAAACTTCTCTACAAATGAAAACAAAGTTAAACACTTCCAACATTCAATAGTACAAGAAAAACATTACCATTCCAAAAGATACAAATGGGAATACCAAGGATTGGGACCAAAGCAAATTCAAAATCCAACAGGATGAACATTAAGTCCTGCAGTCCTATGACTAGTAAAGCATTCTGCGGCAAATTGTCAGTTCCAAAAGGCTTGAGTGACTCTACCTGTGCAGCAGTCCACCACTTCTGTTGTGGTTTTAGCTCATACAGCTTTTCTCTTAGGCCTGCTTTGCTCACTCCTTGCAGCTTTCCTTAGATGATCTGTAGTCCTGGCTTTTTCAAACTTCTTGAATCTCCACTGCATCTTCAGCTTTCACTTCACTTCATAATCTGCTCTCTCAGAGGAATAGCCTGATTTTCCAGGCTTTCTGAGATCTGTGTGGAAGCCTTTCTTAACTCCGTAATTCTTGCATTCTGCATCTGCCTGAACTCAGTACCAAGGTCTGCTGCCAACTGGAGCAGTAGCCAGGCTTTCCTCTCTTGGGTGCAGGCATCAAGTGCCTAGATCACTGGCACTCTGAATCCAGCCAAAAGGAAAAATATAAGGAAATCAGCAATAAGAAAACATAATCAGATGGCTCCTCTGTGGCATTGCAGATGGTCACAGTGGCAGATAACAGAAAAAACAAGAGCAAAAAGTAGAAGAGCAAGCCTCTTTATTCCCTTATATCATAAGCAGGCTATCCCCTCATCCAGGGAAAGTGTAGCTCTCACATTGCCTCTAAGCCTGCCTCTTGCATAGGCCCACAGTGTTTATAAAGTGTGGGCTCTGGTCCCCTGTTGAATCACTCAGTTGAAACTTCTCAGGTTGACACAACATGTTATCAAAAATAATATCATGTATGCACCTTGTACGATACCAAAACATTATGAAAAGTTTGAAGTGTATTAATTTATCAATTCTGTCCTGTTAATTTGCCTTGAAACTGTCTTACTGCTATTTGTTCTTCAATAAAAACATAAATAAAAAAGTTAAAAACAATACACCCAGTAGGATGAGCAGATAGTCAAAAGGAAAAATATAAGGAAATCAGCAATAAGAAAACATTGAAATGACAGGAATAAGCCAATATCCTATAGTAATAAAACTCTCAAAGCCCCCCAATAAAAGGACACAGATTGACAGAGTAGATCAAGAAATAAAACCCACTGATACATAGGATACAAAAACAAAACAAAACAAAACACATTTAAATGCCTACAAACAGGCTCAGGAGTTAGAGATTCAATCCCCAGGCCTGCAGTACTGGTCTCGCCCTTGGGATGTGCTGAGACAGTGGTTGAGATTGGGCATGGTGGTGTGTGCTTATAATCCCAGCACTTGGGAGGCTGTAAATAGGAGGATCACTATGAGTCTAGTCTAGTAGTGAGACCCTGAACAACTTGTAGATCCTTCCCTATAATACAGAAAGAAAGAAAAACACATTTAATTAAAAAAGAAAACCACAGATTAAAAATGGAAGTGTGGAAAATGATGGCCCATAAAACAGGAGAAAAAGCAGGAATAGCTATCCTAATTTCAAACAAAATGTACTTCAAGCCAAAACTGATCAGAAGAGACAAAGATGTTCACTACATACTGGTTAAGGAAACAATTCAATGGGAAGAAATAACAATTATAAACACACATGCACCTGAGGCCTACAAGAAGTAACCTTAGGATTCATATGAAGCATGAAGAGATCTAGAATGGTAAAAGCAATTCTGGGCTGCAGGGGCAAGTTAGGAGGCACCACAGTGCTCTGAGTTACACTCCCAAGTCCCATGCTTTCTGAATAGAACTGCACGAAATAATGTTAAGAATTAGCAAATGGTGTTGCATCAAATTAAACAGCTTCTACATAATAAAGGAAACCACCAAGAGAGTAAGGAGACAGCCTGCAGAATGGGAGAAGACTTTGCCCGTAACTTCTCAAACAAAGGATTAATATTAGAATATACTAAAAACTCAAACACTTAGAATCTTTAAATTTGATAATCCAGTAAAAATGGGCATCTGAAGTGAATAGACATTTCTCAGATAAAGAAACGAACAATAAATACATGAAAAAATGTGCAACATTGAAGGCCATTCAGGAAACAGAAATTAAAATAATGTACAGATTCCATTTTTTTTTTTTCTTGTTGGCTGTCATCCAGGAAGCACTCTGAGGCCGCTCTTAGGTTCTGGCCCTGTGGCCCCTCCCAACTCAGCAGTGGAGACTCTTCTTTCTCTCTTTTTTATCGAGATTGCATTTTGTATTTGACATCTGCTTCAAGGCCAGAAAAACATCTATCTTTAATAAATCAAATGCTGAAGAGGCTTATGGGAAAAGGAACTGTCCTTCATTGTTTGTGAGTGTGTGAACTCGTACAACAACTATGGAAATCAGCAAGGCGATTCTGCAACAAACCAAAAATAAAAATTCCATTTGACCCATTCTTCCTCTCCTACAGGTCTTCCTCAAAGTGTCAGACATCTTATTACAGTGATACACACATACCCATGTTTAAAGCATCACAATACCTAGATTTCAGCAGCAACCCATCCATCAACAGATGAATGGATAAATAGAACGTATTTATACACAATGGAGCACTACTCTGCCATTAAGGACTAACTTAAATTATCTGCAAGAAAACTGATGCACCTTGACATCCCAAAGTGTTTTTTTTCAGATTTATTTATTTGATACAGGGTCTCTTCACTATGCAGCTTGGACTCATAGTGATCCTCCTACTTCAGCCTCCCCTGTGCTGGGATTATAATTATTACATGATGTGGGGCAGGCATGGCATACAATACTGGGAATTGAACCTGGGTCCTTGCACTTACCAGGCAGGCACTTGCCAGAGAGGCAAGCTGTCTCCTCAAGCCCTGAGACCCTAATGTTAAGTGAAGCAATCAGATACACACATTTAAATAGAACACAGTTTCTCTTCTATGAGAAACCTGATATGTGGATAAAGTACAAAAATAAAAGAAAATAGGAAACAGTAAGATGAGGGTGTGTCATATAAGCTGGAAATTAAGAAATGGGGAAAGAGGAGAGAGGGGGAGGGAAATGAGATTCACAAAAGGGAGAATATTGTGAAGTGTCATGTACACTGGAGACTTCCTACAAGGAATGTGGACATCACGTAGGACTGCAAACATGTATCTACAAAATGAAATAAATGAGCAAAATCCCCTCCCCCTCAACATACTACACCTTCTTAGCTGAATCTAACACTTGGGAAGAAAGCTAGAACGTGCAGGATGAGTCTGACTTCATGGGGAGGCTTGAGTTGCAGAGAAGCATTGTGGCCCCAGGAAGAGGAGAGCTTGCACCAGGTCCAGCTCTTTGGGATCCTTCTTGGCATTAGGAGAGGCTCAAGCGAGGTGTGACTTCGTGGCTACTACAGTGCACCACACAATTTGTGGGTCAGAAAGCTAGAGACGGGTTCTCTTGCGGTTCTCAGAGGCACAAATGTGAGGGGGGATGCCAGCAGGGCCGCACATGCCCCAGAGGCTGTGGGCTGGCGAGCAGTGACTTTAGGCAGTCCTCAGCATAGGGTTGAGTCACTTCTGCTCTACTCCTGACCTCCCTTGGTCTTCTGTGCTGAGTCTGTCTTCTGTTCTAGCTCTTTGTGTCCTCGAGTCCAGGGCTCACCAGGATGAGCCTGTTGGAAGATGTGTAACATATTGCACCCCCTTCATCCCAAGGTGGGTCACATCCTAAGGTTCTGGGAGTTGAGATGCTCACATGCACTTTCCTTAGCCAGCCACCATTCAACCCAATACTGTCAGTGAACACTGCTGTTTAAAGAACAGCCACCTAAGGAGCTCTGCAGTGAAAACTTCTAAAAGGATGGAAGAACAAAAGAGCAAGAGGGGAGGAAGCAAGCACTAAAGTCTCAGCAGGGACCGCTGCCCAGCACCCACCTCCTCAGAGCAGCCCTGAGAGAGACAGCCTAGAAATTCCACACGTCCTACAGCCTGAAGTTCAGGGTGTCTTGCATTTCAAAGTCGTTGGCAGAATAGCAGGCGCTTGGTGAGTCTTTGCATTACACAAAAAGCAAATAGAAGTAGAAGAGAATAGGAGACCAGCGAGTTGGCAGCCAGCAGTCAAAGTATTGTTTCGAAAAACACTCCAGGGCACGTGCGTCCTTTGTGCTGCGACGTAAAATACCTTTCTTAGGTAAGGAACTGTTACAAGATTTGAAAGCAAGCAGCGCCCAGCGCTGTGGTGCGGTTCTTCCCAAGCCACACAGAGAGCGGCAGGTCAGGGAACGGCCCTGCCATGCATGGGCACAGGAGGGAGCTCTCGACACACGCGCGGTCTCCTCGGGGAATTTTTTTCCCTTTCTTAGGACCACAAGGAAACCTTGAAAAGGAAGTGAGTACCAGGATAGCACAGGTGAAAAAGGGTCATTGGGCCCGTGAAATTTATATGAGCTACAGACGTGACGTCCATTTACATGCAGGCTCATGATAGGAGCGCTGATCCAGTTACGTGCAACAGGGACGTTCGTACTGGAACTGCCGTTTTTGAACTTTTTCTTTTGAGTTCTTTCTTTCTTTTCTTTTCTTTCTTTCTTTCCTTCTTTCTTTCTTTCTTTCTTTCTTTCTTTCTTTCTTTCTTTCTTTCTTTCTTTCTTTCTTTCTCTCTCTCTCTCTCTCTCTCTCTCTCTCTCTCT